>CAMRHE010001252.1:0-153873 GCA_947044405.1 Leptodactylus fallax
CCCCCTCCTCATACTGTTACTATAGTTACCATGACATCTCTCCTGACATACAGGATGTGCATCTTCTTTTCTGCTCCCCGGCCCCAGCGGCCCCATAGTGAAGGCTGTGGGAGCAGAATAGAAGATGCACATCTTGTGTGTCAGGAGAGATCCCGGGTTCATCAGAACTCTAAATTTTTAGGTTTCGCCACTGATGATTCCTTATTATACTGAGGGATCTCTGCAGACCCCGGAGTATAATATCGGAGGCCCAGAGGAGGTGCGGAAGCCTAATAACCTCTGATACTCGCACTTCTGCTTCTGACCCAACAAGTCACAGTCAAAAAGAAACTTCTGGGAAAACTTCTCAAATATTTGAGAAAGGAGTCTTACAAGGTTCGCCCATCTCTAGAAAATACATGTTGGATTATCAGATGTTCCCGGACTATCAGATGTTCTGGACTATCAGATGTTCCCGGACTCTCAGAAGTTCTGGTCTATCAGATGTTCCCGGACTATCAGATGTTCTGGTCTATCAGATGTTCTGGTCTATCAGATGTTCTGGTCTATCAGATGTTACCGGACTATCAGATGTTCCTGGACTATCAGATGTTCTGGACTATCAGATGTTCTGGTCTATCAGATGTTCCCGGACTCTCAGATGTTCCCGGACTATCAGATGTTCTGGTCTATCAGATGTTCCCGGACTATCAGATGTACTGGTCTATCAGATGTTCTGGACTATCAGATGTTCTGGACTATCAGATGTTGCCTGACTATCAGATGTTCCTGGTCTATCAGATGTTCCTGGACTATCAGATGTCCCCGGACTATCAGATGTTCTGGACTATCAGATGTTCCTGGACTATCAGATGTTCTGGTCTATCAGATGTTCTGGACTATCAGATGTTCTGGACTATCAGATGTTCTGGTCTATCAGATGTTCTGGACTATCAGATGTTCTGGACTATCAGATGTTCTGGTTTATCAGATGTTCCGGACTATCAGATGTTCTGGACTATCAGATGTTCTGGACTATCAGATGTTCTTGTCTATCAGATGTTCTGGTCTATCAGATGTTCCGGACTATCAGATGTTCTGGACTATCAGATGTTCTGGACTTTCAGATGTTCTGGTCTATCAGATGTTCTGGTCTATCAGATGTTCCCGGACTATCAGATGTTCTGGCTATCAGATGTTCCCGGTCTATCAGATGTTCTGGTCTATCAGATGTTCCCAGACTATTAGATGTTCCCGGACTATCAGATGTTCTGGTCTATCAGATGTTCCCGGTCTATCAGATGTTCTGGTCTATCAGATGTTCTGGACTATCAGATGTTCCCGGACTATCAGATGTTCCTGGACTATCAGATGTTCTGGTCTATCAGATGTTCTGGACTATCAGATGTTCCCGGACTATCAGATGTTCTGGTCTATCAGATGTTCTGGACTATCAGATGTTCTGGTCTATCAGATGTTCTGGACTATCAGATGTTCCCGGACTATCAGATGTTCCCGGACTATCAGATGTTCTGGACTATCAGATGTTCTGGTCTATCAGATGTTCTGGACTATCAGATGTCCTGGACTATCAGATGTTCTGGTCTATCAGATGTTCTGGACTATCAGATGTTCTGGTCTATCAGATGTTCCGGTCTATCAGATGTTCTTCGGACTATCAGATGTTCTGGTCTATCAGATGTTCCGGACTATCAGATGTTCTGGACTATCAGATGTTCTGGACTTTCAGATGTTCTGGTCTATCAGATGTTCTGGTCTATCAGATGTTCCCGGACTATCAGATGTTCTGGTCTATCAGATGTTCCCGGTCTATCAGATGTTCTGGTCTATCAGATGTTCCCAGACTATTAGATGTTCCCGGCCAGATGTTCTGGCTATCAGATGTTCCTGGTCTATCAGATGTTCTGGTCTATCAGATGTTCTGGACTATCAGATGTTCTCGACTATTAGATGTTCCCGGACTATCAGATGTTCTGGTCTATCAGATGTTCCCGGACTATTAGATGTTCCCGGACTATCAGATGTTCTGGTCTATCAGATGTTCTGGACTATCAGATGTTCTGGTCTATCAGATGTTCCGGACTATCAGATGTTCCTGGTCTATCAGATGTTCTGGTCTATCAGATGTTCTGGTCTATCAGATGTTCTGGTCTATCAGATGTTCTGGACTATCAGATGTTCCCGGACTATCAGATGTTCTGGTCTATCAGATGTTCTGGTCTATCAGATGTTCTGGACTATCAGATGTTCTGCTCTATCAGATGTTCCTGGTCTATCAGATGTTCTGGACTATCAGATGTTCTGGTCTATCAGATGTTCTGGACTATCAGATGTTCCCGGACTATCAGATGTTCTGGTCTATCAGATGTTCTGGTCTATCAGATGTTCTGCTCTATCAGATGTTCCTGGACTATCAGATGTTCTGGACTCTCAGATGTTTCTGGACTATCAGATGTTCTGGTCTATCAGATGTTCGGACTATCAGATGTTCTGGTCTATCAGATGTTCTGGTCTATCAGATTTTCCGGACTATCAGATGTTCTGGACTATCAGATGTTCTGGACTATCAGATGTTCCTGGACTATCAGATGTTCTGGACTATCAGATGTTCTGGACTATCAGATGTTCCCGGACTATCAGATGTTCTGGACTATCAGATGTTCTGGTCTATCAGATGTTCTGGTCTATCAGATGTTCCTGGACTATCAGATGTTCTGGTCTATCAGATGTTCTGGACTATCAGATGTTCTGGACTATCAGATGTTCTGGTCTATCAGATGTTCTGGACTATCAGATGTTCTCCGGACTATTAGATGTTCTGGTCTATCAGATGTTCTGGACTATCAGATTTTCTGGTCTATCAGATGTTCTGGTCTATCAGATGTTCTGGTCTATCAGATGTTCTGGACTATCAGATGTTCTGGTCTATCAGATGTTCTGGACTATCAGATGTTCTGGTCTATCAGATGTTCTGGTCTATCAGATGTTCCGGACTATCAGATGTTCTGGACTATCAGATGTTCCTGGACTTTCAGATGTTCTGGTCTATCAGATGTTCCCGGACTATTAGATGTTCCCGGACTATCAGATGTTCTGGTCTATCAGATGTTCTGGATTATCAGATGTTCTGGTCTATCAGATGTTCTGGTCTATCAGATGTTCTGGTCTATCAGATGTTCTGGTCTATCAGATGTTCCCGGACTATCAGATGTTCTGGTCTATCAGATGTTCCGGACTATCAGATGTTCTGGCCGAACCTATCAGATGTTCTGGTCTATCAGATGTTCCCGGAGAGCGGCACAAGTCCCGGACTATCAGATGTTCTGGTCTATCAGATGTTCTGGTCTATCAGATGTTCCGGACTATCAGATGTTCTGGTCTATCAGATGTTCCCGGACTATCAGATGTTCTGGTCTATCAGATGTTCTGGTCTATCAGATGTCCCGGACTATCAGATGTTCCGGACTATCAGATGTTCTGGACTATCAGATGTTCTGGTCTATCAGATGTTCTGGACTATCAGATGTTCTGGTCTATCAGATGTTCTGGTCTATCAGATGTTCTGGTCCATCAGATGTTCTGGACTATCAGATGTTCTGGTCTATCAGATGTTCTGGTCTATCAGATGTTCTGGTCTATCAGATGTTCTGGACTATCAGATGTTCTGGTCTATCAGATGTTCTGGACTATCAGATGTTCTCAGATGTTCTGGACTATCAGATGTTCTGGTCTATCAGATGTTCTGGTCTATCAGATGTTCTGGACTATCAGATGTTCTGGTCTATCAGATGTTCTGGACTATCAGATGTTCTGGACTATCAGATGTTCTGGTCTATCAGATGTTTCTGGACTATCAGATGTTCTGGACTATCAGATGTTCTGGACTATCAGATGTTCTGGTCTATCAGATGTTCTGGACTATCAGATGTTCTGGACTATCAGATGTTCTGGACTATCAGATGTTCTGGACTATCAGATGTTCCTGGACTATCAGATGTTCTGGACTATCAGATGTTCTGGTCTATCAGATGTTCCCGGACTATCAGATGTTCTGGTCTATCAGATGTTCTGGACTATCAGATGTTCTGGACTATCAGATGTTCCTGGACTATCAGATGTTCTGGTCTATCAGATGTTCCGGACTATCAGATGTTCTGGTCTATCAGATGTTCCCGGACTATCAGATGTTCTGGACTATCAGATGTTCCTGGACTATCAGATGTTCTGGTCTATCAGATGTTCTGGACTATCAGATGTTCCTGGACTATCAGATGTTCTGGTCTATCAGATGTTCTGGACTATCAGATGTCTGGCTATCGTTCCGGACTATCAGATGTTCTGGTCTATCAGATGTTCCCGGACTATCAGATGTTCTGGTCTATCAGATGTTCCCGGACTATCAGATGTTCTGGTCTATCAGATGTTCCCGGACTATCAGATGTTCTGGTCTATCAGATGTTCTGGTCTATCAGATGTTCTGGTCTATCAGATGTTCTGGACTATCAGATGTTCCCGGACTATCAGATGTTCTGGTCTATCAGATGTTCTGGTCTATCAGATGTTCTGGACTATCAGATGTTCTCGGACTATCAGATGTTCTGGTCTATCAGATGTTCTGGACTATCAGATGTTCTGGTCTATCAGATGTTCTGGACTATCAGATGTTCTGGACTATCAGATGTTCTGGTCTATCAGATGTTCCCGGACTATCAGATTTTCTGGTCTATCAGATGTTCTGGACTATCAGATGTTCTGGACAAGTCTGGACTATTAGATGTTCTGGTCTATCAGATGTTCTGGTCTATCAGATGTTCTGGACTATCAGATGTTCTGGTCTATCAGATGTTCTGGTCTATCAGATGTTCTGGACTATCAGATGTTCTGGTCTATCAGATGTTCCCGGACTATCAGATGTTCTGGTCTATCAGATGTTCTGGTCTATCAGATGTTCCTGGTCTATCAGATGTTCTGGTCTATCAGATGTTCTGGACTATCAGATGTTCTGGACTATCAGATGTTCTGGTCTATCAGATGTTCTGGTCTATTAGATGTTCTGGTCTATCAGATGTTCTGGTCTATCAGATGTTCTGGACTATCAGATGTTCTGGTCTATCAGATGTTCCTGGACTATCAGATGTTCTGGACATCAGACTTTCTGGTCTATCAGATGTTCTGGTCTATCAGATGTTCTGGTCTATCAGATGTTCTGGTCTATCAGATGTTCTGGACTATCAGATGTTCTGGTCTATCAGATGTTCCCGGACTATCAGATTTTCTGGTCTATCAGATGTTCTGGTCTATCAGATGTTCTGGTCTATCAGATGTTCTGGTCTATCAGATGTTCTGGACTATCAGATGTTCTGGACTATCAGATGTTCTGGTCTATCAGATGTTCTGGACTATCAGATGTTCTGGTCTATCAGATGTTCCCGGACTATCAGATGTTCTGGACTATCAGATGTTCCGGACTCTCAGATGTTCTGGTCTATCAGATGTTCCCGGACTATCAGATTTTCTGGTCTATCAGATGTTCTGGTCTATCAGATGTTCTGGTCTATCAGATGTTCCCGGACTCTCAGATGTTCTGGTCTATCAGATGTTCCCGGACTATCAGATTTTCTGGTCTATCAGATGTTCTGGTCTATCAGATGTTCTGGTCTATCAGATGTTCTGGACTATCAGATGTTCTGGACTATCAGATGTTCTGGTCTATCAGATGTCGGTCTATCAGATGTTCCCGGACTATCAGATGTTCTGGACTATCAGATGTTCTGGACTATCAGATGTTCTGGTCTATCAGATGTTCTGGTCTATCAGATGTTCTGGACTATCAGATGTTCTGGACTATCAGATGTTCTGGACTATCAGATGTTCTGGTCTATCAGATGTTCTGGACTATCAGATGTTCTGGTCTATCAGATGTTCTGGTCTATCAGATTTTCTGGTCTATCAGATGTTCTGGACTATCAGATGTTCTGGTCTATCAGATGTTCCCGGACTATCAGATGTTCTGGTCTATCAGATGTTCTGGACTATCAGATGTTCTGGTCTATCAGATGTTCCTGGACTATCAGATTTTCTGGTCTATCAGATGTTCTGGACTATCAGATGTTCTGGTCTATCAGATGTTCCCGGACTATCAGATGTTCTGGACTATCAGATGTTCTGGTCTATCAGATGTTCCGGACTATCAGATGTTCTGGACTATCAGATGTTCTGGTAGATGTCTGGACTATCAGATGTTCTGGACTATCAGATGTTCTGGTCTATCAGACATTATAGAATACTTCGGACTATGGCCTCCTCCCTTCCCCATCTACTATAAGTTCTATAAACCCCTCCAATGACTTTGTCCCATTATTGGGGTCTCCTCCAGGACTCGGGGTCTGCTCGGACGGGTGGCTCTTACTGAACCTAAGATGTTACCACTTCTCAGAGGAGAGGAAGTCCTGGGCAGAAAGTCTCCAGTCGTGTCGATCGCTGCGGGCTGAGCTGGTGGCAATAAGACCCACGCAGATTATTTTGACGGTAAGAAGTCCTGGTGTGAAGATCTGCTGCATGCAGAACATTGCACAATATGGCGGCTGAGACTGGAGACTGTGCGGGGTAAAATAGGACAGGTAGAGGAGGGCATCATCACACCACCAGGGGAAGACCGTAGGAAATTCTCCTTTACAAACATTAGAGCCACCTCCGGCCCCTGACATATTCGGAGTTTGGGGTAATGGTTACTTTTAGATGATGGCAATGATGAGATTGTCCTAGGGGCCCCATGGCTGTATCTAGTGATGTCACCACACAAGGCCCTCATCATCATCAGCTAGATGAGCGTCATAACCTGCCAGGGGAGATCCAGCGGGTTACATAGTGATCAGCCGGATCCTCAGCTGTAGGGCCACACTGTTTAGGTTACATGGAAGGGCAATGTATTGGGGGTTGCGGGCCGTCCTGTCCTGCTGACTTGACTTGAGGTCTTTTTTTAGGGTTATGTTAAAAGCCTCCAAAGAGAATTTTGGGTTGGACTAAAGAAAGAAATTCAGGATCGATATCCGGGAGATTTGTGGTACTGGACGGACAACAGAATCGAGGAGTAAGTCACTACAAATATTAGGGGAAGTCACAATGAAAGAGAGTCAGACACCAAGACCAGAGCCTTGTAGTGATCACAGAAATAGTGGAGAGATCAACAAGAACCCTGGAGTGATCAGCAAAGGTCGTGGCGTGATCAGCAAAGGTCGTGGAGTGATCTTCAGAGGTCATGGAGTGATCATCAGAGGTCATGGAGTGATCATCAGAGGTTGTGGAGTGATCATCAGAGGTTGTGGAGTGATGATCAGAGGCAGGGACTCAGAGGTCATGGAGTGATCATCAGGACTTCAGAGGTCATGAAGTGATCATCAGAGGTCATGGAGTGATCATCAGAGGTTGTGGAGTGATCATCAGAGGTTGTGGAGTGATCATCAATGATCATCAGAGGTCATGGAGTGATCATCAGAGGTTGTGGAGTGGATCATCAGAGGTTGTGGGAGTGATCATCAGAGGTCATGGAGTGATCATCAGAGGTCATGGAGTGATCATCAGAGGTTGTGGAGTGATCATCAATGATCATCAGAGGTCATGGAGTGATCATCAGAGGTCATGGAGTGATCATCAGAGGTTGTGGAGTGATCATCAGAGGTCATGGAGTGATCATCAGAGGTTGTGGAGTGATCATCAGAGGTTGTGGAGTGATCATCAATGATCATCAGAGGTCATGGAGTGATCATCAGAGGTTGTGGAGCCTGATCATCAGAGGTTGTGGAGTGATCATCAGAGGGGGGTTGTGGAGTGATCATCAGAGGTCATGGAGTGATCATCAGAGGTTGTGGAGTGATCATCAGAGGTTGTGGAGTGATCATCAGAGGTTGTGGAGTGATCATCAGAGGTCATGGAGTGATCTTCAGAGGTCATGGAGTGATCATCAGTGATCTTCAGAGGTCATGAGAGTGATCATCAGAGGTCATGGAGTGATCATCAGAGGTTGTGGAGTGATCATCAGAGGTTGTGGAGTGATCATCAGAGGTTGTGGAGTGATCATCAATGATCATCAGAGGTCATGGAGTGATCATCAGAGGTTGTGGAGTGATCATCAGAGGTTGTGGAGTGATCATCAGAGGTCATGGAGTGATCATCAGAGGTCATGGAGTGATCATCAGAGGTTGTGGAGTGATCATCAATGATCATCAGAGGTCATGGAGTGATCATCAGAGGTCATGGAGTGATCATCAGAGGTTGTGGAGTGATCATCAGAGGTCATGGAGTGATCATCAGAGGTTGTGGAGTGATCATCAGAGGTTGTGGAGTGATCATCAATGATCATCAGAGGTCATGGAGTGATCATCAGAGGTTGTGGAGGGATCATCAATGATCATCAGAGGTTGTGGAGTGATCATCAGAGGTCATGGAGTGATCATCAGAAGTTGTGGAGTGATCATCAGAGGTCATGGAGTGATCATCAGAGGTTGTGGAGTGATCATCAGAGGTTGTGGAGTGATCATCAATGATCATCAGAGGTCATGGAGTGATCATCAGAGGTCATGGAGTGATCATCAGTGATCTTCAGAGGTCATGAAGTGATCATCAGAGGTCATGGAGTGATCATCAGAGGTCATGGAGTGATCATCAGAAGTTGTGGAGTGATCATCATGACCGCTGTAGTCATAGTCTACACCTGCTATGGGGCCTTTGGTGGGAGAAGGTCCTGCTTATAAGATATTGTCATTACATCTACCTGCAGCTGCCAGCAGGGGGAGCTCACAGCACATAGGTAAATACTGCCCTCACTTGGGAGAATTTACTTAGACTGGATTCTCCTACATCATCTTAATCCATCCCCCGCTGGCAGGAGATTGTAACCACCACATCTTGGGAGGTCCTGGGCCCTAGAATATAAATGGCGTAGATATCAGCTATAACTCGCAACCAGGGTCGGACTGGCCCACCAAGGAAACAGTGAATCCCCCAGTGGGCCCCGTGCCTTTAGTGGCTCCCACCGGACTCCCACTGCTAATTATAAAAGGCGGCAGGGATCTGGCAACAGCCAAAGTAACGATCACAGTCGCAACGGGTGCCACTGGAGATGGCCGGGGCATCGCACCACCATGATAGCGATCGGGTAAAGCCTGGTAAAGCATATTATACTGTCTGGGGGCCACTGTGGAGTATATTATACTGTGTGGGGGCCACCATGGAGCAAAGTAAACTATGTGGAGGACACTGTGGATCATATAATACTGTGTGGGGGCCACTGTGGAGTATATTATAATGTGTGGGGGCCACCATGGAGCAAATTAAACTATGTGGAGGACACTGTGGATCATATAATACTGTGTGGGGGCCACTGTGGAGAAGATTATACTGTGTGGGGGCCATCAAGGGCATATTATACTGTTTGGGGGCTACGGTGAAGCATATTATGCTGTGTAGAGACACTGAGGAGTAAATTACACTGTGTGGGGGCCACTGTGGAGCATATTACACTGTGTGGGGCCCCTTCATTATGTACATCACATCCCATCTATTTTGTTACACGACTAACAGCAAATCATTTTAGCAAATTGGACTGTGAACCAAAGATGTGCCGATTCTAGGCCAGTTTTGTAATTTAGATGAGGTGTAACATATCAGGACATGCAGACAGTATATCCAGGGTTACAGGATTAGCTCTGTAGCGGTAAAATGAGACCAAAAACAAAAAATACAGTCTCAGGGAATGTTTACATTGAGGAAATATTTTTTTGGTGTGCCACTCTCTTAAGTTCACTTGAAGATTGAACATGACGAGTAATGAACCAACGAGTGATGAATGTCCCCCACCAGTAATTAAGGTGCCCCACCAGTGATTAATGTGCCCCACCAGTGATGAATGTGCCCCACCAGTGATGAATGTGCCCCAGCAGTGACTAATGTGCCCCACCAGTGATGACTGTACCCCACCAGTGACTAATGTGCCCCACCAGTGATTAATGTGCCCCACCAGTGATGAATGTGCCCCACCAGGGATTAATGTGCCCCACCAGTGATGAATGTGCCCCACCAGTGATGAATGTGCCCCACCAGTAATTACTGTGCCCCACCAGTGATTACTGTGCCCCACCAGTGATGAATGTACCCCACCAGTGATTAATGTACCCCACCAGTGATGAATGTACCCCACCAGTGATTAATGTGCCCCACCAGTGAATAATGTGCCCCACCAGTGATTAATGTGCCCCACCAGTGATAAATGTGCCCCACAAGTGATGAATGTGCCCCACCAGTGATGAATGTGCCCCACCAGTGATGAATGTGCCCCACCAGTGATGAATGTGACCCACCAGTGATGAATGTCCCCCACCAGTGATGAATGTCCCCCACCAGTGACTAATGTGCCCCACCAGGGATTAATGTGCCCCACCAGTGATGAATGTGCCCCACCAGGGATTAATGTGCCCCACCAGTGATTAATGTGCCCCACCAGTGATGAATGTGCCCCACCAGTGATGAATGTGCCCCACCAGTGATGAATGTGTCCCACCAGTGATTAATGTGCCCACCAGTGACTAATGTGCCCCACCAGTGACTAATGTGCCCCACCAGTGATGAATGTGCCCCACCAGTGATTACTGTGCCCCACCAGTGATTAATGTGCCCACCAGTGATTACTGTGCCCCACCAGTGATGAATGTGCCCACCAGTGATTACTGTGCCCCACCAGTGATTACTGTGCCCCACCAGTGATGAATGTGCCCCACCAGTGATTACTGTGCCCCACCAGTGATAAATGTGCCCCACCAGTGATTACTGTGCCCCACCAGTGATGAATGTGCCCCATCAGTGATAAATGTTCCCCACCAGTGACTAATGTGCCCCACCAGTGACTAATGTGCCCCACCAGTGATGAATGTGCCCCACCAGTGATTACTGTGCCCCACCAGTGATTAATGTGCCCACCAGTGATTACTGTGCCCCACCAGTGATGAATGTGCCCACCAGTGATTACTGTGCCCCACCAGTGATTACTGTGCCCCACCAGTGATGAATGTGCCCCACTAGTGATTACTGTGCCCCACCAGTGATTACTGTGCCCCACCAGTGATGAATGTGCCCCACCAGTGATTACTGTGCCCCACCAGTGATAAATGTGCCCCACCAGTGATGAATGTGCCCCACCAGTGATGAATGTGCCCCATCAGTGATAAATGTTCCCCACCAGTGATTACTGAGCCCCACCAGTGATGAATGTGCCCACCAGTGATTACTGTGCCCCACCAGTGATTACTGTGCCCCACCAGTGATGACTGTGCCCCACCAGTGATTACTGTGCCCCACCAGTGATTACTGTGCCCCACCAGTGATAAATGTGCCCCACCAGTGATGAATGTGCCCCATCAGTGATAAATGTTCCCCACCAGTGATGAATGTGCCCCACCAGTGATAAGGTGTGAATGTGCCCCACCAGTGACAAATGTGCCCCACCAGTGATGAATGTGCCCCATCAGTGATAAATGTTCCCCACCAGTGATGAATGTGCCCCACCAGTGATTACTGTGCCCCACCAGTGACTAATGTGCCCCACCAGTGATTACTGTGCCCCACCAGTGATGAATGTGCCCCACCAGTGATTACTGTGCCCCACCAGTGATTACTGTGCCCCACCAGTGATGAATGTGCCCCACCAGTGATTACTGTGCCCCACCACCTTCTTGTCTACCATTCCAACTGAAATACATGCTAGGAAACTGAACTTTACTGAAGTTTTCTCAGCAGAGAAAACCTTTTTTATGGATACTTGTGTCTCACTCAGCTTTCCCAGGATCAGATCTAATACACATATGAGAGGAATCTTGGAGATATGTACTTGTGATTTCTCTCCGCCCGCCTGACATATTTTCTGATGTTCTTGTCTCATTTCACTTCATTATAGAAATATCAAAGTTGAAAACTCAAATAAATGTGCGAAAATCGGCCGAGCCCTGTCCGCAGAGTCCTGCGCCTCCCAACTTCACTGGATCTGCGAGAAAGAAGCCGAGAGATCGGACACCCAATCATGAAGTGTTGTCTGAACAGGGAGGAAGGAACCCAGGAATATGGGTCACATGGTACAAGAGGGGGCAGAGGAGATGGTGCGGGGGTGAGGAACAAGGTCACGAGGAGGAAGAGGTCATCTGAAAACTCACCTAGAAAATAATACTGCACACATAGCATAGTAATAAAAATGTACATATAGAGACACTGAACTGCTGGAAGAATTCAGAGTGCAGCTCTGGAGTATAATACAGGATAAGTAATGTAATGTATGTACACAGTGACTGCACCAGCAGAATAGTGAGCGCAGCTCTGGAGTATAATACAGGATGTAACTCAGGATCAGTACAGGATAAGTAATGTAATGTATGTACACAGTGACTGTACCAGCAGAATAGTGATCGCAGCTCTGGAGTATAATACAGGATGTAACTCAGGATCAGTACAGGATAAGTAATGTAATGTAAAATGTATGTACACAGTGACTGTACCAGCAGAATAGTGAGCGCAGCTCTGGGGTATAATACAGGATGTAACTCAGGATCAGTACAGGATAAGTAATGTAATGTATGTACACAGTGACTGCACCAGCAGAATAGTGAGCGCAGCTCTGGAGTATAATACAGGATAAGTAATGTAATGTATGTACACAGTGACTGTACCAGCAGAATAGTGAGCGCAGCTCTGGAGTATAATACAGGATGTAACTCAGGATCAGTACAGGATAAGTAATGTAATGTATGTACACAGTGACTGCACCAGCAGAATAGTGAGCGCAGCTCTGGAGTATAATACAGGATGTAACTCAGGATCAGTACAGGATAAGTAATGTAATGTATGTACACAGTGACTGTACCAGCAGAATAGTGAGCGCAGCTCTGGAGTATAATACAGGATGTAACTCAGGATCAGTACAGGATAAGTAATGTAATGTATGTACACAGTGACTGCACCAGCAGAATAGTGAGCGCAGCTCTGGAGTATAATACAGGATGTAACTCAGGATCAGTACAGGATAAGTAATGTAATGTATGTACACAGTGACTGTACCAGCAGAATAGTGAGCGCAGCTCTGGAGTATAATACAGGATAAGTAATGTAATGTAGACACAGTGACTGCACCAGCAGAAAAGGAGCGCGGCTCAGGATCAGTACAGGATAAGTAATGTAATGTATGTACACAATGACTGTACCAGCAGAATAGTGAGTGCAGCTCTGGAGTGTAACACAGGATGTAACTCAGGATCAGTACAGGATAAGTAATGTAATGTATGTACACAGTGACTGTACCAGCAGAATAGTGAGCGCAGCTCTGGGGTATAATACAGGATAAGTAATGTAATGTATGTACACAGTGACTGCACCAGCAGAATAGTGAGCGCAGCTCTGGAGTATAATACAGGATGTAACTCAGGATCAGTACAGGATAAGTAATGTAATGTATGTACACAGTGACTGTACCAGCAGAATAGTGAGCGCAGCTCTGGAGTATAATACAGGATAAGTAATGTAATGTATGTACACAGTGACTGCACCAGCAGAATAGTGAGCGCAGCTCTGGAGTATAATACAGGATGTAACTCAGGATCAGTACAGGATAAGTAATGTAATGTATGTACACAGTGACTATACCAGCAGAATAGTGAGCGCAGCTCTGGAGTATAATACAGGATAACTAATGTAATGTATGTACACAGTGACTGCACCAGCAGAATAGTGAGCGCAGCTCTGGAGTATAATACAGGATGTAACTCAGGATCAGTACAGGATAAGTAATGTAATGTATGTACACAGTGACTGTACCAGCAGAATAGTGAGCGCAGCTCTGGGGTATAATACAGGATAAGTAATGTAATGTATGTACACAGTGACTGCACCAGCAGAATAGTGAGCGCAGCTCTGGAGTATAATACAGGATGTAACTCAGGATCAGTACAGGATAAGTAATGTAATGTATGTACACAGTGACTGTACCAGCAGAATAGTGAGCGCAGCTCTGGAGTATAATACAGGATAAGTAATGTAATGTATGTACACAGTGACTGCACCAGCAGAATAGTGAGCGCAGCTCTGGAGTATAATACAGGATGTAACTCAGGATCAGTACAGGATAAGTAATGTAATGTATGTACACAGTGACTATACCAGCAGAATAGTGAGCGCAGCTCTGGAGTATAATACAAGATGTAACTCAGGATCAGTACAGGAGATAATGTAATGTTGCACAGGCACCAGCAGAAAGGGGAGCGGAGATAACAGGTTATGTAATGTATGTACACAGTGACCGCACCAGCAGAATAGTGAGGGCAGCTCTGGAGTATAATACAGGATAAGTAATGTAATGTATGTACACAGTGACTGTACCAGCAGAATAGTGAGTGCAGCTCTGGAGTATAATACAGGAGAACCAGGATGTAACTCAGGATCAGTACAGGATAAGTAATGTAATGTATGTACACAGTGACTGTACCAGCAGAATAGTGAGCGCAGCTCTGGAGTATAATACAGGATAAGTAATGTAATGTATGTACACAGTGACTGTACCAGCAGAATAGTGAGCGCAGCTCTGGAGTATAATACAGGATGTAACTCAGGATCAGTACAGGATAAGTAATGTAATGTATGTACACAGTGACTGCACCAGCAGAATAGTGAGTGCAGCTCTGGAGTATAATACAGGATGTAACTCAGGGTCAGTACAGGATAAGTAATGTAATGTATGTACACAGTGACTGTACCAGCAGAATAGTGAGCGCAGCTCTGGAGTATAATACAGGATAAGTAATGTAATGTATGTACACAGTGACTGCACCAGCAGAATAGTGAGCGCAGCTCTGGAGTATAATACAGGATGTAACTCAGGATCAGTACAGGATAAGTAATGTAATGTATGTACACAGTGACTATACCAGCAGAATAGTGAGCGCAGCTCTGGAGTATAATACAAGATGTAACTCAGGATCAGTACAGGATAAGTAATGTAATGTATGTACACAGTGACCGCACCAGCAGAATAGTGAGCGCAGCTCTGGAGTATAATACAGGATAAGTAATGTAATGTATGTACACAGTGACTGTACCAGCAGAATAGTGAGTGCAGCTCTGGAGTATAATACAGGATGTAACTCAGGATCAGTACAGGATAAGTAATGTAATGTATGTACACAGTGACTGTACCAGCAGAATAGTGAGCGCAGCTCTGGAGTATAATACAGGATAAGTAATGTAATGTATGTACACAGTGACTGTACCAGCAGAATAGTGAGCGCAGCTCTGGAGTATAATACAGGATGTAACTCAGGATCAGTACAGGATAAGTAATGTAATGTATGTACACAGTGACTGTACCAGCAGAATAGTGAGTGCAGCTCTGGAGTATAATACAGGATGTAACTCAGGATCAGTACAGGATAAGTAATGTAATGTATGTACACAGTGACTGCACCAGCAGAATAGTGAGTGCAGCTCTGGAGTATAATACAGGATGTAACTCAGGATCAGTACAGGATAAGTAATGTAATGTATGTACACAGTGACTGCACCAGCAGAATAGTGAGCGCAGCTCTGGAGTATAATACAGGATGTAACTCAGGATCAGTACAGGATAAGTAATGTAATGTATGTACACAGTGACTGCACCAGCAGAATAGTGAGCGCAGCTCTGGAGTATAATACAGGATGTAACTCAGGATCAGTACAGGATAAGTAATGTAATGTATGTACACAGTGACTGTACCAGCAGAATAGTGAGCGCAGCTCTGGGGTATAAACATACAGGATAAGTAATGTAATGTATGTACACAGTGACTGCACCAGCAGAATAGTGAGCGCAGCTCTGGAGTATAATACAGGATGTAACTCAGGATCAGTACAGGATAAGTAATGTAATGTATGTACACAGTGACGCACCACATAGGAGCAGCCAGCAGAATACAGGAGTGCCAGGAGTACAATACAGGATAAGTAATGTAATGTATGTACACAGTGACTGCACCAGCAGAATAGTGAGCGCAGCTCTGGAGTATAATACAGGATGTAACTCAGGATCAGTACAGGATAAGTAATGTAATGTATGTACACAGTGACTGCACCAGCAGAATAGTGAGCGCAGCTCTGGAGTATAATACAGGAATGTAAAGGAAGTAATGTAATGTATGTACACAGTGACTGTACCAGCAGAATAGTGAGCGCAGCTCTGGAGTATAATACAGGATGTAACTCAGGATCAGTACAGGATAAGTAATGTAATGTATGTACACAGTGACTGCACCAGCAGAATAGTGAGCGCAGCTCTGGAGTATAATACAGGATACTTAAGTAATGTAATGTATGTACACAGTGACTGCACCAGCAGAATAGTGAGCGCAGCTCTGGAGTATAATACAGGATGTAACTCAGGATCAGTACAGGATAAGTAATGTAATGTATGTACACAGTGACTGCACCAGCAGAATAGTGAGTGCAGCTCTGGAGTATAATACAGGATGTAACCAGGATCAGTACAGGATAAGTAATGTAATGTATGTACACAGTGACTGCACCAGCAGAATAGTGAGCGCAGCTCTGGAGTATAATACAGGATGTAACTCAGGATCAGTACAGGATAAGTAATGTAATGTATGTACACAGTGACTGTACCAGCAGAATAGTGAGCGCAGCTCTGGAGTATAATACAGGATGTAACTCAGGATCAGTACAGGATAAGTAATGTAATGTATGTACACAGTGACTGCACCAGCAGAATAGTGAGCGCAGCTCTGGAGTATAATACAGGATGTAACTCAGGATCAGTACAGGATAAGTAATGTAATGTATGTACACAGTGACTGCACCAGCAGAATAGTGAGCGCAGCTCTGGAGTATAATACAGGATGTAACTCAGGATCATGTACATGATTACACAGTGACTGTACCAGCAGAATAGTGAGCGCAGCTCTGGAGTATAATACAGGATGTAACTCAGGACAGTACAGGAGTAAGTAATGTAATGTATGTACACAGTGACTGTACCAGCAGAATAGTGAGTGCAGCTCTGGAGTATAATACAGGATGTAACTCAGGATCAGTACAGGATAAGTAATGTAATGTATGTACACAGTGACTGTACCAGCAGAATAGTGAGCGCAGCTCTGGAGTATAATACAGGATGTAACTCAGGATCAGTACAGGATAAGTAATGTAATGTATGTACACAGTGACTGCACCAGCAGAATAGTGAGCGCAGCTCTGGAGTATAATACAGGATGTAACTCAGGATCAGTACAGGATAAGTAATGTAATGTATGTACACAGTGACTGCACCAGCAGAATAGTGAGCGCAGCTCTGGAGTATAATACAGGATACTGTAAGTAATGTAATGTATGTACACAGTGACTGTTCCAGCAGAATATTGAGCGCAGCTCTGGAGTATAATACAGGATGTAACTCAGGATCAGTACAGGATAAGTAATGTAATGTATGTACACAGTGACTGCACCAGCAGAATAGTGAGGGCAGCTCTGGAGTATAATACAGGATGTAACTCAGGACAGTACAGGATAAGTAATGTAATGTATGTACACAGTGACCGCACCAGCAGAATAGTGAGGCAGCCGGAGTAAAACAGGTAAGTAATGTAATGTATGTACACAGTGACTGTACCAGCAGAATAGTGAGCGCAGCTCTGGAGTATAATACAGGATGTAACTCAGGATCAGTACAGGATAAGTAATGTAATGTATGTACACAGTGACTGCACCAGCAGAATAGTGAGCGCAGCTCTGGAGTATAATACAGGATACTGTAAGTAATGTAATATATGTACACAGTGACTGTACCAGCAGAATAGTGAGTGCAGCTCTGGAGTATAATACAGGATGTAACTCAGGATCAGTACAGGATAAGTAATGTAATGTATGTACACAGTGACTGTACCAGCAGAATAGTGAGCGCAGCTCTGGAGTATAATACAGGATGTAACTCAGGATCAGTACAGGATAAGTAATGAAATGTAATGTATGTACACAGTGACTGTACCAGCAGAATAGTGAGCGCAGCTCTGGAGTATAATACAGGATGTAACTCAGGATCAGTACAGGATAAGTAATGTAATGTATGTACACAGTGACTACCATCAGAATAGTGAGCGCAGCTCTGGAGTATAATACAGGATGTAACTCAGGATCAGTACAGGATAAGTAATGTAATGTATGTACACAGTGACTGCCCCAGCAGAATAGTGAGCGCAGCTCTAGAGTATAATACAGGATGTATCTCAGGATCAGTACAGGATAAGTAATGTAATGTATGTACACAGTGACTGTACCAGCAGAATAGCGAGCGCAGCTCTGGAGTATAATACAGGATAAGTAATGTAATGTATGTACACAGTGACTGCACCATCACAATAGTGAGCGCAGCTCTTGAGTATAATACAGGATGTAACTCAGGATCAGTACAGGATAAGTAATGTAATGTATGTACACAATGACTGTATCAGCAGAATAGTGAGTGCAGCTCTGGAGTATAATACAGGATGTAACTCAGGATCAGTACAGGATAAGTAATGTAATGTATGTACACAGTGACTGTACCAGCAGAATAGTGAGCGCAGCTCTGGGGTATAATACAGGATAATAAGTAATGTAATGTATGTACACAGTGACTGCACCAGCAGAATAGTGAGCGCAGCTCTGGAGTATAATACAGGATGTAACTCAGGATAAGTACAGGATAAGTAATGTAATGTATGTACACAGTGACTGCACCAGCAGAATAGTGAGCGCAGCTCTGGAGTATAATACAGGATGTAACTCAGGATCAGTACAGGATAAGTAATGTAATGTATGTACACAGTGACTATACCAGCAGAATAGTGAGCGCAGCTCTGGAGTATAATACAGGATGTATCTCAGGATCAGTACAGGATAAGTAATGTAATGTATGTACACAGTGACTGTACCAGCAGAATAGTGAGTGCAGCTCTGGAGTATAATACAGGATGTAACTCAGGATCAGTACAGGATAAGTAATGTAATGTATGTACACAGTGACTGCCCCAGCAGAATAGTGAGCACAGCTCTGGAGTATAATACAGGATAAGTAATGAAATGTATGTACACAGTGACTGTACCAGCAGAATAATGAGCGCAGCTCTGGAGTATAACAGACTACAGGATAAGTAATGTAATGTATGTACACAGTGACTGTACCAGCAGAATAGTGAGCGCAGCTCTGGAGTATAATACAGGATGTAACTCAGGATCAGTACAGGATAAGTAATGTAATGTATGTACACAGTGACTGCACCAGCAGAATAGTGAGTGCAGCTCTGGAGTATAATACAGGATGTAACTCAGGATCAGTACAGGATAATAATGTAATGTAATGTATGTACACAGTGACTGCACCAGCAGAATAGTGAGCGCAGCTCTGGAGTATAATACAGGATGTAACTCAGGATCAGTACAGGATAAGTAATGTAATGTATGTACACAGTGACTGTACCAGCAGAATAGTGAGCGCAGCTCTGGGGTATAATACAGGATGTAACCAGGACAGTACAGGATAAGTAATGTAATGTATGTACACAGTGACTGCACCAGCAGAATAGTGAGCGCAGCTCTGGAGTATAATACAGGATGACGGGGTAAGTAATGTAATGTATGTACACAGTGACTGTACCAGCAGAATAGTGAGCGCAGCTCTGGAGTATAATACAGGATGTAACTCAGGATCAGTACAGGATAAGTAATGTAATGTATGTACACAGTGACTGTACCAGCAGAATATTGAGCGCAGCTCTGGAGTATAATACAGGATGTAACTCAGGATCAGTACAGGATAAGTAATGTAATGTATGTACACAGTGACTGTACCAGCAGAATAGTGAGCGCAGCTCTGGAGTATAATACAGGATGTAACTCAGGATCAGTACAGGATAAGTAATGTAATGTATGTACACAGTGACTGCACCAGCAGAACAGTGAGCGCAGCTCTGGAGTATAATACAGGATGTAACTCAGGATCAGTACAGGATAAGTAATGTAATGTATGTACACAGTGACTGTACCAGCAGAATAGCGAGCGCAGCTCTGGAGTATAATACAGGATGTAACTCAGGATCAGTACAGGATAAGTAATGTAATGTATGTACACAGTGACTGCACCAGCAGAACAGTGAGCGCAGCTCTGGAGTATAATACAGGATGTAACTCAGGATCAGTACAGGATAAGTAATGTAATGTATGTACACAGTGACTGCACCAGCAGAATAGTGAGCGCAGCTCTGGAGTATAATACAGGATACTGTAAGTAATGTAATGTATGTACACAGTGACTGTTCCAGCAGAATATTGAGCGCAGCTCTGGAGTATAATACAGGATGTAACTCAGGATCAGTACAGGATAAGTAATGTAATGTATGTACACAGTGACTGCACCAGCAGAATAGTGAGCGCAGCTCTGGAGTATAATACAGGATACTGATAAGTATTGTAATGTATGTACACAGTGACTGTTCCAGCAGAATAGTGAGCGCAGCTCTGGAGTATAATACAGGATGTAACTCAGGATCAGTACAGGATAAGTAATGTAATGTATGTACACAGTGACTGCACCAGCAGAATAGTGAGGGCAGCTCTGGAGTATAATACAGGATACTGTAAGTAATGTAATATATGTACACAGTGACTGTACCAGCAGAATAGTGAGTGCAGCTCTGGAGTATAATACAGAATGTAACTCAGGTTCAGTACAGGATAAGTAATGTAATGTATGTACACAGTGACTGTACCAGCAGAATAGCGAGCGCAGCTCTGGAGTATAATACAGGATGTAACTCAGGATCAGTACAGGATAAGTAATGTAATGTATGTACACAGTGCCTGTACCAGCAGAATAGTGAGTGCAGCTCTGGAGTAAACAAATAATACAGGATAAGTAATGTAATGTATGTACACAGTGACTGCACCAGCAGAATAGTGAGCGCAGCTCTGGAGTGTAATACAGGATGTAACTCAGGATCAGTACAGGATAAGTAATGTAATGTATGTACACAGTGACTGTACCAGCAGAATAGTGAGCGCAGCTCTGGAGTATAATACAGGATGTAACTCAGGATCAGTACAGGATAAGTAATGTAATGTATGTACACAGTGACTGAAAAAGCAGAATAGTGAGTGCAGCTCTAGAGTATAATACAGGATGTAACTCAGGATCAGTACAGGATAAGTAATGTAATGTATGTACACAGTGACTATACCAGCAGAATAGTGAGTGCAGCTCTAGAGTATAATACAGGATAAGTAATGTAATGTATGTACACAGTGACTGCACCAGCAGAATAGTGAGCGCAGCTCTGGAGTACAATACAGGATGTAACTCAGGATCAGTACAGGATAAGTAATGTAATGTATGTACACAGTGACTGCACCAGCAGAATAGTGAGCGCAGCTCTGGAGTATAATACAGGATGTAACTCAGGATCAGTACAGGATAAGTAATGTAATGTATGTACACAGTGACTGCACCAGCAGAATAGTGAGTGCAGCTCTGGAGTATAATACAGGATGTAACTCAGGATCAGTACAGGATAAGTAATGTAATGTATGTACACAGTGACTGTACCAGCAGAATAGTGAGCGCAGCTCTGGAGTATAATACAGGATAAGTAATGTAATGTATGTACACAGTGACTGTACCAGCAGAATAGTGAGCGCAGCTCTGGAGTATAATACAGGATGTAACTCAGGATCAGTACAGGATAAGTAATGTAATGTATGTACACAGTGACTACCACCAGAATAGTGAGCGCAGCTCTGGAGTATAATACAGGATGTAACTCAGGATCAGTACAGGATAAGTAATGTAATGTATGTACACAGTGACTGCCCCAGCAGAATAGTGAGCGCAGCTCTAGAGTATAATACAGGATGTATCTCAGGATCAGTACAGGATAAGTAATGTAATGTATGTACACAGTGACTGCACCATCACAATAGTGAGCGCAGCTCTTGAGTATAATACAGGATGTAACTAAGGATCAGTACAGGATAAGTAATGTAATGTATGTACACAATGACTGTACCAGCAGAATAGTGAGTGCAGCTCTGGAGTATAATACAGGATGTAACTCAGGATCAGTACAGGATAATAATGTAATGTAATGTATGTACACAGTGACTGCACCAGCAGAATAGTGAGCGCAACTCTGGAGTATAATACAGGATGTAACTCAGGATCAGTACAGGATAAGTAATGTAATGTATGTACACAGTGACTGTACCAGCAGAATAGTGAGGCGCAGCTCTGGGGTATAATACAGGATAAGTAATGTAATGTATGTACACAGTGACTGCACCAGCAGAATAGTGAGCGCAGCTCTGGAGTATAATACAGGATGTAACTCAGGATAAGTACAGGATAAGTAATGTAATGTATGTACACAGTGACTGCACCAGCAGAATAGTGAGCGCAGCTCTGGAGTATAATACAGGATGTAACTCAGGATCAGTACAGGATAAGTAATGTAATGTATGTACACAGTGACTATACCAGCAGAATAGTGAGCGCAGCTCTGGAGTATAATACAGGATGTATCTCAGGATCAGTACAGGATAAGTAATGTAATGTATGTACACAGTGACTGTACCAGCAGAATAGTGAGTGCAGCTCTGGAGTATAATACAGGATGTAACTCAGGATCAGTACAGAATAAGTAATGTAATGTATGTACACAGTGACTGTACCAGCAGAATAGTGAGCGCAGCTCTGGAGTATAAATACAGGATAAGTAATGTAATGTATGTACACAGTGACTGTACCAGCAGAATAGTGAGCGCAGCTCTGGAGTATAATACAGGATGTAACTCAGGATCAGTACAGGATAAGTAATGTAATGTATGTACACAGTGACTGCACCAGCAGAATAGTGAGTGCAGCTCTGGAGTATAATACAGGATGTAACTCAGGATCAGTACAGGATAAGTAATGTAATGTATGTACACAGTGACTGCACCAGCAGAATAGTGAGTGCAGCTCTAGAGTATAATACAGGATGTAACTCAGGATCAGTACAGGATAACTAATGTAATGTAATGTATGTACACAGTGACTGCACCAGCAGAATAGTGAGCACAGCTCTGGAGTATAATACAGGATGTAACTCAGGATCAGTACAGGATAAGTAATGTAATGTATGTACACAGTGACTGTACCAGCAGAATAGTGAGCGCAGCTCTGGGGTATAATACAGGATAAGTAATGTAATGTATGTACACAGTGACTGCACCAGCATAATAGTGAGCGCAGCTCTGGAGTATAATACAGGAAACGTACAGGTAAGTAATGTAATGTATGTACACAGTGACTGTATCAGCAGAATAGTGAGCGCAGCTCTGGAGTATAATACAGGATGTAACTCAGGATCAGTACAGGATAAGTAATGTAATGTATGTACACAGTAACTGCACCAGCAGAATAGTGAGCGCAGCTCTGGAATATAATACAGGATGTAACTCAGGATAAGTACAGGATAAGTAATGTAATGTATGTACACAGTGACTGCACCAGCAGAATAGTGAGCGCAGCTCTGGAATATAATACAGGATGTAACTCAGGATAAGTACAGGATAAGTAATGTAATGTATGTACACAGTGACTGCACCAGCAGAATAGTGAGCGCAGCTCTGGAGTATAATACAGGATGTAACTCAGGGTCAGTACAGGATAAGTAATGTAATGTATGTACACAGTGACTACACCATCAGAATAGTGAGCTCAGCTCTTGAGTATAATACAGGATAAGTAATGTAATGTATATACACAGTGACTGTACCAGCAGAATAGTGAGCGCAGCTCTGGAGTATAATACAGGATGTAACTCAGGATCAGTACAGGATAAGTAATGTAATGTATGTACACAGTGACTGCCCCAGCAGAATAGTGAGCGCAGCTCTGGAGTATAAATACAGGAGAAGTAATGTAATGTATGTACACAGTGACTGTACCAGCAGAATAGTGAGTGCAGCTCTGGAGTATAATACAGGATGTAACTCAGGATCAGTACAGGATAAGTAATGTAATGTATGTACACAGTGACTGCACCAGCAGAATAGTGAGCGCAGCTCTGGAGTATAATACAGGATGTAACTCAGGGTCAGTACAGGATAAGTAATGTAATGTATGTACACAGTGACTGCACCAGCAGAATAGTGAGTGCAGCTCTAGAGTATAATACAGGATGTAACTCAGGATCAGTACAGGATAAGTAATGTAATGTAATGTATGTACACAGTGACTGCACCAGCAGAATAGTGAGCGCAGCTCTGGAGTATAATACAGGATGTAACTCAGGATCAGTACAGGATAAATAATGTAATGTATGTACACAGTGACTGCACCAGCAGAATAGTGAGTGCAGCTCTGGAGTATAATACAGGATGTAAGTCAGGATCAGTACAGGATAAGTAATGTAATGTATGTACACAGTGACTGTACCAGCAGAATAGTGAGCGCAGCTCTGGAGTATAATACAGGATAAGTAATGTAATGTATGTACACAGTGACTGTACCAGCAGAATAGTGAGCGCAGCTCTGGAGTATAATACAGGATGTAACTCAGGATCAGTACAGGATAAGTAATGTAATGTATGTACACAGTGACTTACCATCAGAATAGTGAGCGCAGCTCTGGAGTATAATACAGGATGTAACTCAGGATCAGTACAGGATAAGTAATGTAATGTATGTACACAGTGACTGCACCAGCAGAATAGTGAGCGCAGCTCTGGAGTATAATACAGGATGTAACTCAGGATCAGTACAGGATAAGTAATGTAATGTATGTACACAGTGACTGCCCCAGCAGAATAGTGAGCGCAGCTCTAGAGTATAATACAGGATGTATCTCAGGATCAGTACAGGATAAGTAATGTAATGTATGTACACAGTGACTGCACCATCACAATAGTGAGCGCAGCTCTTGAGTATAATACAGGATGTAACTCAGGATCAGTACAGGATAAGTAATGTAATGTATGTACACAATGACTGTACCAGCAGAATAGTGAGTGCAGCTCTGGAGTATAACACAGGATGTATCTCAGGATCAGTACAGGATAAGTAATGTAATGTAATGTATGTACACAGTGACTGCACCAGCAGAATAGTGAGCGCAGCTCTGGAGTATAATACAGGATGTAACTCAGGATCAGTACAGGATAAGTAATGTAATGTATGTACACAGTGACTGTACCAGCAGAATAGTGAGCGCAGCTCTGGGGTGTAATACAGGATAAGTAATGTAATGTATGTACACAGTGACTGTACCAGCAGAATAGTGAGTGCAGCTCTGGAGTATAACACAGGATGTATCTCAGGATCAGTACAGGATAAGTAATGTAATGTAATGTATGTACACAGTGACTGCACCAGCAGAATAGTGAGCGCAGCTCTGGAGTATAATACAGGATGTAACTCAGGATCAGTACAGGATAAATAATGTAATGTATGTACACAGTGACTGCACCAGCAGAATAGTGAGTGCAGCTCTGGAGTATAATACAGGATGTAAAGTCAGGATCAGTACAGGATAAGTAATGTAATGTATGTACACAGTGACTGTACCAGCAGAATAGTGAGCGCAGCTCTGGAGTATAATACAGGATAAGTAATGTAATGTATGTACACAGTGACTGTACCAGCAGAATAGTGAGCGCAGCTCTGGAGTATAATACAGGATGTAACTCAGGATCAGTACAGGATAAGTAATGTAATGTATGTACACAGTGACTACCATCAGAATAGTGAGCGCAGCTCTGGAGTATAATACAGGATGTAACTCAGGATCAGTACAGGATAAGTAATGTAATGTATGTACACAGTGACTGCACCAGCAGAATAGTGAGCGCAGCTCTGGAGTATAATACAGGATGTAACTCAGGATCAGTACAGGATAAGTAATGTAATGTATGTACACAGTGACTGCCCCAGCAGAATAGTGAGCGCAGCTCTAGAGTATAATACAGGATGTATCTCAGGATCAGTACAGGATAAGTAATGTAATGTATGTACACAGTGACTGCACCATCACAATAGTGAGCGCAGCTCTTGAGTATAATACAGGATGTAACTAAGGATCAGTACAGGATAAGTAATGTAATGTATGTACACAATGACTGTACCAGCAGAATAGTGAGTGCAGCTCTGGAGTATAACACAGGATGTATCTCAGGATCAGTACAGGATAAGTAATGTAATGTAATGTATGTACACAGTGACTGCACCAGCAGAATAGTGAGCGCAGCTCTGGAGTATAATACAGGATGTAACTCAGGATCAGTACAGGATAAGTAATGTAATGTATGTACACAGTGACTGCACCATCACAATAGTGAGCGCAGCTCTTGAGTATAATACAGGATGTAACTAAGGATCAGTACAGGATAAGTAATGTAATGTATGTACACAATGACTGTACCAGCAGAATAGTGAGTGCAGCTCTGGAGTATAACACAGGATGTATCTCAGGATCAGTACAGGATAAGTAATGTAATGTAATGTATGTACACAGTGACTGCACCAGCAGAATAGTGAGCGCAGCTCTGGAGTATAATACAGGATGTAACTCAGGATCAGTACAGGATAAGTAATGTAATGTATGTACACAGTGACTGTACCAGCAGAATAGTGAGCGCAGCTCTGGGGTGTAATACAGGATAAGTAATGTAATGTATGTACACAGTGACTGTACCAGCAGAATAGTGAGTGCAGCTCTGGAGTATAACACAGGATGTATCTCAGGATCAGTACAGGATAAGTAATGTAATGTAATGTATGTACACAGTGACTGCACCAGCAGAATAGTGAGCGCAGCTCTGGAGTATAATACAGGATGTAACTCAGGATCAGTACAGGATAAATAATGTAATGTATGTACACAGTGACTGCACCAGCAGAATAGTGAGTGCAGCTCTGGAGTATAATACAGGATGTAAGTCAGGATCAGTACAGGATAAGTAATGTAATGTATGTACACAGTGACTGTACCAGCAGAATAGTGAGCGCAGCTCTGGAGTATAATACAGGATAAGTAATGTAATGTATGTACACAGTGACTGTACCAGCAGAATAGTGAGCGCAGCTCTGGAGTATAATACAGGATGTAACTCAGGATCAGTACAGGATAAGTAATGTAATGTATGTACACAGTGACTACCATCAGAATAGTGAGCGCAGCTCTGGAGTATAATACAGGATGTAACTCAGGATCAGTACAGGATAAGTAATGTAATGTATGTACACAGTGACTGCACCAGCAGAATAGTGAGCGCAGCTCTGGAGTATAATACAGGATGTAACTCAGGATCAGTACAGGATAAGTAATGTAATGTATGTACACAGTGACTGCCCCAGCAGAATAGTGAGCGCAGCTCTAGAGTATAATACAGGATGTATCTCAGGATCAGTACAGGATAAGTAATGTAATGTATGTACACAGTGACTGCACCATCACAATAGTGAGCGCAGCTCTTGAGTATAATACAGGATGTAACTAAGGATCAGTACAGGATAAGTAATGTAATGTATGTACACAATGACTGTACCAGCAGAATAGTGAGTGCAGCTCTGGAGTATAACACAGGATGTATCTCAGGATCAGTACAGGATAAGTAATGTAATGTAATGTATGTACACAGTGACTGCACCAGCAGAATAGTGAGCGCAGCTCTGGAGTATAATACAGGATGTAACTCAGGATCAGTACAGGATAAGTAATGTAATGTATGTACACAGTGACTGTACCAGCAGAATAGTGAGCGCAGCTCTGGGGTGTAATACAGGATAAGTAATGTAATGTATGTACACAGTGACTGTACCAGCAGAATAGTGAGCGCAGCTCTGGAGTATAATACAGGATGTAACTCAGGATCAGTACAGGATAAGTAATGTAATGTATGTACACAGTGACTGTCCCAGCAGAATAGTGAGCGCAGCTCTGGAGTATAATACAGGAATGTAACTCAGGACAGTACAGGATAAGTAATGTAATGTATGTACACAGTGACTGCACCAGCAGAATAGTGAGCGCAGCTCTGGAGTATAATACAGGATGTAACTCAGGATCGAGTACAGGATATGTAATGTAATGTATGTACACAGTGACTATACCAGCAGAATAGTGAGCGCAGCTCTGGAGTATAATACAGGATGTAACTCAGGATCAGTACAGGATAAGTAGTGTAATGTATGTACACAGTGACCGCACCAGCAGAATAGTGAGCGCAGCTCTGGAGTATAATACAGGATAAGTAATGTAATGTATGTACACAGTGACTGTACCAGCAGAATAGTGAGCGCAGCTCTGGAGTATAATACAGGATGTAACTCAGGATCACTACAGGATAATAAGTAATGTATGTACACAGTGACTGTACCAGCAGAATAGTGACGCAGCTCTGGGGTATAATACAGGATAAGTAATGTAATGTATGTACACAGTGACTGCACCAGCAGAATAGTGAGCGCAGCTCTGGAGTATAATACAGGATGTAACTCAGGATCAGTACAGGATAAGTAATGTAATGTATGTACACAGTGACTGCACCAGCAGAATAGTGAGCGCAGCTCTGGAGTATAATACAGGATGTAACTCAGGATCAGTACAGGATAAGTAATGTAATGTATGTACACAGTGACTGCCCCAGCAGAATAGTGAGCGCAGCTCTGGAGTATAATACAGTATGTAACTCAGGATCAGTACAGGATAAGTAATGTAATGTATGTACACAATGACTGTACCGGCAGAATAGTGAGTGCAGCTCTGGAGTATAATACAGGATGTAACTCCGGATCAGTACAGGATAAGTAATGTAATGTAATGTATGTACACAGTGACTGCACCAGCAGAATAGTGAGCGCAGCTCTGGAGTATAATACAGGATGTAACTCAGGATCAGTACAGGATATGTAATGTAATGTATGTACACAGTGACTGAACCAGCAGAATAGTGAGCGCAGCTCTGGAGTATAATACAGAATGTAACTCAGGATCAGTACAGGATAAGTAATGTAATGTATGTACACAGTGACTGTACCAGCAGAATAGTGAGCGCAGCTCTGGAGTATAATACAGGATACTGTAAGTAATGTAATGTATGTACACAGTGACTGTACCAGCAGAATAGTGAGTGCAGCTCTGGAGTATAATACAGGATGTAACTCAGGATCAGTACAGGATAAGTAATGTAATGTATGTACACAGTGACTGTACCAGCAGAATAGCGAGCGCAGCTCTGGAGTATAATACAGGATGTAACTCAGGATCTGTACAGGATAAGTAATGTAATGTATGTACACAGTGACTGCACCAGCAGAACAGTGAGCGCAGCTCTGGAGTATAATACAGGATGTAACTCAGGATCAGTACAGGATAAGTAATGTAATGTATGTACACAGTGACTGCACCAGCAGAATAGTGAGCGCAGCTCTGGAGTATAATACAGGATTAACTAGTAGGTAAGTAATGTAATGTATGTACACAGTGACTGTTCCAGCAGAATAGTGAGCGCAGCTCTGGAGTATAATACAGGATGTAACTCAGGATCAGTACAGGATAAGTAATGTAATGTATGTACACAGTGACTGTACCAGCAGAATAGTGAGCGCAGCTCTGGAGTATAATACAGGATTACTGTACAGGTAAGTAATGTAATGTATGTACACAGTGACTGTTCCAGCAGAATAGTGAGCGCAGCTCTGGAGTATAATACAGGATGTAACTCAGGATCAGTACAGGATAAGTAATGTAATGTATGTACACAGTGACTGTACCAGCAGAATAGTGAGTGCAGCTCTAGAGTATAATACAGGATAAGTAATGTAATGTATGTACACAGTGACTGCACCAGCAGAATAGTGAGCGCAGCTCTGGAGTGTAATACAGGATAAGTAATGTAATGTATGTACACAGTGACTGTACCAGCAGAATAGTGAGTGCAGCTCTAGAGTATAATACAGGATAAGTAATGTAATGTATGTACACAGTGACTGCACCAGCAGAATAGTGAGCGCAGCTCTGGAGTACAATACAGAATGTAACTCAGGATCAGTACAGGATAAGTAATGTAATGTATGTACACAGTGACTGTACCAGAAGAATAGTGAGCGCAGCTCTGGAGTATAATACAGGATGTAACTCAGGATCAGTACAGGATAAGTAATGTAATGTATGTACACAGTGACTGCACCAGCAGAATAGTGAGCGCAGCTCTAGAGTATAATACAGGATAAGTAATGTAATGTATGTACACAGTGACTGCACCAGCAGAATAGTGAGCGCAGCTCTAGAGTATAATACAGGATGTAACCAGGATCAGACAGGAAAGAGCCGCGCCCAGCAGAGGGCCTGGAGTATAATACAGGATGTAACTCAGGATCAGTACAGGATAAGTAATGTAATGTATGTACACAGTGACTATACCAGCAGAATAGTGAGCGCAGCTCTGGGGTATAATACAGGATAAGTAATGTAATGTATGTACACAGTGACTGCACCAGCAGAATAGTGAACGCTGATCTGTATGAAGATTATTGAATTTTTGCCTTTGATAAAGGAGCTCCTTGTTTAAACTTTCTTCACTTTACTGATATTTTTCTCCAATAGCTTGGAAAACATATCCATGTACTCCCACAATACACAGGTGTAATATCCAGAAATGTCTTCTCTGGTGACCTTCACCTACTTATAACAAACTTCACTCACTAGATGAGTAAGGGTGGGTTCACACCTGCGCTTGCTGTCCATCCGTTGCCAATCCAGTGAAAATCTCGGCGAACTGGATTGGCATCGGATACAGACCGGTCAGCAACGCATTGGTTAAAAAGCCATTCATTTGAATGGGTTTTTAAAGCAATGCGCGGGTGTGCGCTTACACCCTCTGCGCTGCGAATCCTTTTTTTTTTTCGTCGGACACGAAGTCCTGCGTTCCGACTTTGTTTCCGACGAAAAAAAGTATTCGCAGCGCAGAGGGTGTAAGCGCACACCCGCGCATTGCTTGAAAAACCCATTCAAATGAATGGGTTTTTAACCAATGCGTTGCTGACCGGTTCTGTATCCGATGCCAATCCAGTTCGCCGAGATTTTCACTGGATTGGCAATGGACAGACAGAAAGCGCAGGTGTGAACGAAGCATAACTCGGAGAACTACAAAGTCTTTGATTTTTCCCTCCTCCCTCATTCTGACCATCTCACATTTAGTCACTTTATCCATTGAACCTTCAGACTCCCCATTATCTCAGACAACCCCCCAACTTACATCTCTAAATAGAGACATAAAACTTCCTTCTACATTTGTCCTCCTTGTTTCTCTCCTCACAGCTTCATCTCCAGGAACCTTCTCCTTGTGACCAGATCAATCAGGAAGAAACATGGAGGTCCCTGATGTGAAACCTTCCTGTAGAATGATCAGGCTGGATCATCTCACCAGATCTATCAGATCTTCACTTTCTATCTTTGCATGGAATTGACCCAAATCATAACATATTTTGTGTTGGGGGCTTTTATAGTCCAGAAGAAAGTTGGACCCACCCATAACTTTGACCCTCCAGTGTCTCCTCCTGCTGTCTCTGGATGTCTTCCTTCATTGGACACCTTACGCCCACATCCTCCAGGTCCAGTAGGCCCCTATAAGATCTGTCTGCTCTGTTTATACATGAATGATCCCTTCAGAGACTTGGAACCCAGAATGTGACTCCCTGGACTTCCTCGTATATATGGATTCTCCTACGGGGGGGAAAAATGTTGTATGTGCTCAGACTAAGTCCCATCATGCAAGACACCAGGACAGTCACCAAACCCCCATATACAAGTATACGCACACGTATCCCTTCAACCCGACTGGCTGTTCTTTTCTCCTTCTTGTTTTATGTTTGGTTTTCTTGCATTTTATGTAACTTAATAAAAGGTTACATAACAACAAAATGAGCCCTCCTCATCCTCACAGTGTGTATAAGCCCCTCCCCTGGACAGTATACATATATATATGTGCCCCCCTGGTGTAGGTCTGTACAGTATCTCTTGGGGTGTCTGCCTCCTGTTCTGAAGCTCCTGGGTTTGAGACCCGGCAAAGACCAAGTGAGAAAATAAAACTTTATATAGATGAAATTTCTTTTCTTATGTAAAGGTTTTAGTAATGTTATTTGTAAATCTCCCTGTGACGTCCTCTCCCAGGGTGACGTTTCTTCCATCCAGGGAGGCTGGGAGCAGAAGCTTTGCCTTTATGGGGTCCAAACTTCCTCATGACGGACGGATGGTTCAGGTGGGGACAGTCACTTACCTCAGGAAAGAGGCATGATGGGCAGCAGGAGAAGTCCTAATGTTCATAGCAGATGTGAATGTGTGACTGTAGAGGAGAAGACGGGGATTTGGGGGCTCTTTAGTAAAGAAGTCAGGGTGGGGGTTTACAAGGCTCCTGTGCAGAAGTTCTAAACTAGACTGTATTATATATATTACATATATCACATATATTACATATATGTTCAATATGAGCTTGAAGCTGGGAATGGTACCACAACTGTGGTAATCATCTTGCGTGGTACCAGTTCCAAAGACACCCCCACCAAAGGCCCCCAACACACCAAAACCGGAGGCACGGCAACCCCACCGGAGGAAGAGTTGGGAGAGTGGGGTCCCCCCCCTCCCCCCCCCTTGGGCGCCCGCCCCGCCCCCCCCCCCCTTTGGTTTGCCGCCGGGCGTGGGGGGGGGTGATGCCATCCTCCATCCCCCCTTCTGCACAGGGCTCTGTCTCACCTGGAGAAACCAGGGAACACGGTGAGAATAATGTTCTTTGATTTCTCCAGATGAGCTACGCTTAACACATACAGCCCAGGTTACTGAGAGACAAGCTGGGCCTTGTTAGAGTGGACCACCACCTCTCCAACTGGGTCCTAGACTACCTCACAAATCGACCTCAATACGTGGGGGGCCAAGACTGTGTGGCGGGTACCGTGGTGGGTCGTACGGGGGCGCCCCGGGGTACGGTTCTCGCCCCTTTCCTCTTCACACTGTACACTGCAGATTTTAGGTGCTCTCATCCAGTTGCTACCTACAGAAGTATTCTGACGACTCTGAAAATAGGGGGTCTCATCACAGACGATGATGACAGGGAGTACAGAGAACTGAACCGGTTTTTTGTGGACTGGTGCCACCGGAACCACCTGAAGATTAACACGGGGAAGACCAAGGAGATGGTGGTGGACTTCCGTAAAGGCAGATGCCCTCCTAAACCAGTGGACATCCTGGGGACGGGCATCGAGATTGTGAACACCTATAAGTACCTGGGTTTGCTCCTTAATAATAAGCTGGACTGGGCAGATCATATGGAGGCCCTGTACAGGAAGGGCCACAGCAGGCTCTTCCTGCTTAGGAAACTGAGAGCCTTTGGAATCCGGGGGGCACTTCTTAGAACTTTCTTCAACTCGGTAGTGGCATCAGCCATCTTCTTTGGAGTGGCCTGCTGGGGGAGCAGTATATCAACCAGGGATAGGAATAGACTCCACAAGCTGATTAGAAGGGCCAGCTCTGTCCTGGGGAGCCCACTGGACCCAGTGCAGGTGGTGGGTGACAGAAGGATACTGTCCGTGGTGAGCTCCATGCAGAGAAGAAGTCCCATCCCATGCATGAGACTGTGATCGCGCTGAGCAGTACTGTCAGTGACCGACTGCTCCACCCTAGGTGTGAGAAGGAGCGCTATCGGAAGTCTTTCCTCCCCACCGCGGTTAGGCTGTACAACCAACACCGACCTAAGCGGAGATCATTACACACAGAGAACTGAAAGATCTTTAAGTTGTGATATTCCTTCTACTACTTTTTTACCTCTCTATCTGTACCTACTGTCACTGTAATGCCTCTACCTTGGAGCTTTTTGTATATTTTGTATTTGTATTTTGCGTTTTCTATGCTGCTGTAACACACTGAATTCCGCCATGGTCTGACTATTAAAGGATTATCTTATCTTTTTATAAAGGGGGAGGGGGGAACAGTCTGTGCATACCCTGCTGCTCCCTCTCTCCTCTCACAGCATTTACCCACAAAGATGCTGCTCCTAGCCTGTCTGCAGAGGATGTTAGGTGGAGAGGTCACTGGGTGCAGGGGGTCATATGGAGCAAGAGTCACTGTTTACAGGGTCGTGCAGAGGGTCACCAGGTTTTGAAGGGTCATTGCTACTTCACTTGCTTAAGTTCCTTCTGCTGCCAGAGAATACTGCCTGGTGGGGTTCATTCTCTGGATCACACACTGGATGGTGGTACTGGTGGATGTCACTATTAGATGAGGTGTTGTAGCTGTCACTGTTAGATGAGGTGTTGTGGCTGTCACTGTTAGATAAGCTGTTGTGGCCATCACTGTTACATGAGGTGTTGTGGATGTCACTGTTAGATGGGGTGTTGTGGCTGTCACTGTTACATGGGGTGTTGTGGCTGTCACTGTTAGATGAGGTGTTGTGGCTGTCACTGTTAGATGAAGTGTTGTGGCTGTCACTGTTAGATGAGGTGTTGTGGATGTCACTGTTAGATGAAGTGTTGTGGATGTCATGAGAGGGGGCTGTCTCTGTTAGATGAAGTGTTGTGGATGTCACTGTTAGATGAGGTGTTGTGGCAGTCACTGTTAGATGAGGTGTTGTGGCTGTCACTGTTACATGAAGTGTTGTGGATGTCACTGTTAGATGAGGTGTTGTGGCCGTCACTGTTAGATGAAGTGTTGTGGATGTCACTGTTAGATGAGGTGTTGTGGCAGTCACTGTTAGATGAGGTGTTGTGGCTGTCACTGTTAGATGAAGATGTTGTGGATGTCACTGTTAGATGAGGTGTTGTGGCCGTCACTGTTAGATGAAGTGTTGTGGATGTCACTGTTAGATGAGGTGTTGTGGCCGTCACTGTTAGATGAAGTGTTGTGGATGTCACTGTTAGATGAGCTGTTGTGGCCGTCACTGTTAGATGAGGTGTTGTGACTGTCACTGTTAGATGAGGTGTTGTGGATGTCACTGTTAGATAAGCGGTTGTGGCCTTCACTGTTTCATGAGGTGTTGTGGATGTCACTGTTAGATAAGCTGTTGTGGCCATCACTGTTACATGAGGTGTTGTGGATGTCACTGTTAGATGAGGTGTTGTGGCCGTCACTGTTAGATGAGGTGTTGTAGATGTCGCTGTAAGATGAGATGTTGTGGATGTCACTGTTAGATGAGGTGTTGTAGATGTCGCTGTAAGATGAGATGTTGTGGATGTCACTGTTAGATGAGGTGTTGTGGCCGTCACTGTTACATGAGGTGTTGTGGATGTCGCTGTTAGATGAAATGTTGTGGCCGTCACTGTTACATGGGGTGTTGTGGCTGTCACTGTTAGATGAAGTGTTGTGGATGTCGCTGTAAGATGAGATGTTGTGGATGTCACTGTTAGATGAGGTGTTGTGGCTGTCACTGTTACATGAGGTGTTGTGGATGTCGCTGTTAGATGAGATGTTGTGGCTGTTACTGTTACATGGGGTGTTGTGGATGTCACTGTTACATGAGGTGTTGTGGCTGTCATTGTTACATGAGGTGTTGTGGCTGTCACTGTTAGATGAGGTGTTGTGGCTGTCACTGTTAGATGAGGTGTTGTGGCTGTCACTGTTAGATGAGGTGTTGTGGCTGTCACTGTTACATGAGGGTTGGGGGGGTGGATGTCACTGTTAGATGAAGTGTTGTAGCTGTCACTGTTAGATGAGGTGTTGTGGCTGTCACTGTTAGATGAGGTGTTGTGGCTGTCACTGTTACATGGGGTGTTGTGGCTGTCACTGTTAGATGAGGTGTTGTGGCTGTCACTGTTAGATGAGGTGTTGTGGCTGTCACTGTTAGATGAGGTGTTGTGGATGTCACTGTTAGATAAGGTGTTGTGGCTGTCACTGTTAGATGAGGTGTTGTGGTTGTCACTGTTAGATGAGATGTTGTGGCTGTCACTGTTAGATGAGGTGTTGTGGCTGTCACTGTTACATGAGGTGTTGTGGCTGTCACTGTTAGATGAGATGTTGTGGCTGTCACTGTTAGATGAGGTGTTGTGGCTGTCGCGTGAGGGAGGGGGGTGTCACTGTTAGATGAGATGTTGTGGCTGTCACTGTTAGATGAGGTGTTGTGGCTGTCACTGTTAGATGAGGTGTTGTGGCTGTCACTGTTACATGGGGTGTTGTGGATGTCACTGTTAGATGAGGTGTTGTGGATGTCGCTGTTAGATGAGATGTTGTGGCCGTATGGGGGGTGTTGTGGATGTCACTGTTACGATGAGGTGTTGTGGCTGTCACTGTTACATGAGGTGTTGTGGCTGTCACTGTTACATGGAGGTGTTGTGGATGTCACTGTTAGATAAGGTGTTGTGGCTGTCACTGTTAGATGAGGTGTTGTGGATGTCACTGTTACATGAGGTGTTGTGGCTCTCACTGTTAGATGAGATGTTGTGGATGTCACTGTTAGATGAAGTGTTGTGGCTGCACTGTTAGATGAGGTGTCGTGGCTGTCCCTGTTAGATGGGGTGTCGTGGCTGTCACTGTTAGATGAGGTGTTGTGGCTGTCACTGTTAGATAAGGGGTGGGGCTGTCGTGTCGTGGCTGTCGCGGGCACTGTTACATGAGGTGTTGTGGCTATCACTGTTAGATGAGATGTCATGGATGTCACTGTTAGATGAAGTGTTGTGGCTGTCACTGTTAGATGAGGTGTTTTGGCCATCACTGTTACTGAGGGTTGTGGCCGCCTCGTGGAGGTGGGCGCGGGGGGGCCATGAGGTGTTGTGGCCGCGCTGTTAGATGAGGTGTTGTGGCTGTCACTGTTAGGATGAGGTGTTGTGGCTGTCACTGTTAGATGAGGTGCTGTGGCTGTCACTGTTAGATGAGGTGTTGTGGATGTCACTGTAAGATGAGATGTTGTGGCTGTCACTGTTAGATGAAGTGTTGTGGCTGTCACTGTTAGATGAGGTATTGTGGATGTCACTGTTACATGAGGTGTTGTGGATGTCACTGTTAGATGAGGTGTTGTGGCTGTCACTGTTAGATGAGGTGTTGTGGCTGTCACTGTTACATGAGGTGTTGTGGCTGTCACTGTTAGATGAGGTGTTGTGGCTGTCACTGTTAGATGAGGTGTTGTGGCTGTCACTGTTACATGAGGTGTTGTGGCTGTCACTGTTAGATGAAGTGTTGTGGCTGTCACTGTTAGATGAGGTGTTGTGGCTGTCACTGTTAGATGAGGTGTTGTGGTTGTCACTGTTAGATGAGGTGTTGTGGCCGTCACTGTTATGTGAGGTGTTGTGGCTGTCACTGTTACGTGAGGTGTTGTGGCCGTCACTGTTAGATGAGTTGTTGTGGCTGCCACTGTTAGATGAGGTGTTGTGGCTGTCACTGTAAGATGAGATGTTGTGGCTGTCACTGTTAGATGAGGTGTTGTGGATGTCGCTGTTAGATGAGATGTTGTGGCTGTCACTGTTACATGGGGTGTTGTGGATGTCACTGTTAGATGAGGTGTTGTGGATGTCGCTGTAAGATGAGGTGTTGTGGATGTCGCTGTTAGATGAGATGTGGGTGTGGCCGCACTGTTACATGAGGTGTTGTGGATGTCACTGTAAGATGAGATGTTGTGGATGTCACTGTTAGATGAGGTGTTGTGGATGTCGCTGTTAGATGAGATGTTGTGGCCGTCACTGTTACATGAGGTGTTGTGGATGTCACTGTTAGATAAGGTGTTGTGGCTGTCACTGTTACATGAGGTGTTGTGGCTGTCACTGTTAGATGAGATGTCGTGGATGTCACTGTTAGATGAAGTGTTGGGCTCCTGTTAGATGAGGTGTTGTGGCCGTCTCTGTTAGATGAAGTGTTGTGGCTGTCACTGTAGATGAGGATTGTGGATGTCACTATTAGATGAGGTGTTGTAGCTGTCACTGTTAGATGAGGTGTTGTGGCCGTCACGTTAGATAAGCTGTGAGGCCATCACTGTTACATGAGGTGTTGTGGATGTCACTGTTAGATGGGGTGTTGTGGCTGTCACTGTTACATGGGGTGTTGTGGCTGTCACTGTTAGATGAGGTGTTGTGGCTGTCACTGTTAGATGAAGTGTTGTGGCTGCCTGTAGATGAGGGTTGTGGATGTCACTGTTAGATGAAGGTTGTGGATGTCACTGTTAGATGGGGTGTTGTGGCTGTCTCTGTTAGATGAAGTGTTGTGGATGTCACTGTTAGATGAGGTGTTGTGGCAGTCACTGTTAGATGAGGTGTTGTGGCTGTCACTGTTACATGAAGTGTTGTGGATGTCACTGTTAGATGAGGTGTTGTGGCCGTCACTGTTAGATGAAGTGTTGTGGATGTCACTGTTAGATGAGGTGTTGTGGCCGTCACTGTTAGATGAAGTGTTGTGGATGTCACTGTTAGATGAGGTGTTGTGGCAGTCACTGTTAGATGAGGTGTTGTGGCTGTCACTGTACATGAAGTGTTGTGGATGTCACTGTTAGATGAGGTGTTGTGGCCGTCACTGTTAGATGAAGTGTTGTGGATGTCACTGTAGATGAGGTGTTGTGGCCGCCACTGTTAGATGAAGTGTTGTGGATGTCACTGTTAGATGAGGTGTTGTGGCCGCCACTGTTAGATGAGGTGTTGTGGATGTCGCTGTCAGATGAGATGTTGTGGATGTCACTGTTAGATGAGGTGTTGTGGCCGTCACTGTTACATGAGGTGTTGTGGATGTCACTGTTAGATAAGCTGTTGTGGCCATCACTGTTACATGAGGTGTTGTGGCTGTCACTGTTAGATGAGGTGTTGTGGATGTCACTGTTAGATAAGCTGTTGTGGCCGTCACTGTTAGATGAAGTGTTGTGGATGTCACTGTTAGATGAGGTGTTGTGGCCGTCACTGTTAGATGAGGTGTTGTAGATGTCGCTGTAAGATGAGATGTTGTGGATGTCACTGTTAGATGAGGTGTTGTAGATGTCGCTGTAAGATGAGATGTTGTGGATGTCACTGTTAGATGAGGTGTTGTGGCCGTCACTGTTACATGAGGTGTTGTGGATGTCGCTGTTAGATGAAATGTTGTGGCCGTCACTGTTACATGGGGTGTTGTGGCTGTCACTGTTAGATGAAGTGTTGTGGATGTCGCTGTAAGATGAGATGTTGTGGATGTCACTGTTAGATGAGGTGTTGTGTCTGTCACTGTTACATGAGGTGTTGTGGCTGTCACTGTTACATGAGGTGTTGTGGATGTCGCTGTTAGATGAGATGTTGTGGCTGTTACTGTTACATGGGGTGTTGTGGATGTCACTGTTACATGAGGTGTTGTGGCTGTCACTGTTACATGAGGTGTTGTGGCTGTCACTGTTAGATGAGGTGTTGTGGCTGTCACTGTTAGATGAGGTGTTGTGGCTGTCACTGTTAGATGAGGTGTTGTGGCTGTCACTGTTACATGAGGTGTTGTGGCTGTCACTGTTAGATGAGATGTTGTGGATGTCACTGTTAGATGAAGTGTTGTGGCTGTCACTGTTAGATGAGGTGTTGTGGCTGTCACTGTTAGATGAGGTGTTGTGGCTGTCACTGTTAGATGAGATGTTGTGGATGTCACTGTTAGATGAGGTGTTGTGGCTTCAATTTTAGATGGGGGGTTTTGGTCACTGTTAGATGAAGTGTTGTGGCTGTCACTGTTAGATGAGGTGTTGTGGTTGTCACTGTTAGATGAGGTGTTGTGGCTGTCACACGGAGTTGCTGTCACTGTTAGATGAGGTGTTGTGGCTGTCACTGTTAGATGAAGTGTTGTGGCTGTCACTGTTACGTGAGGTGTTGTGGCTGTCACTGTTACGTGAGGTGTTGTGGCCGTCACTGTTAGATGAGTTGTTGTGGCTGCCACTGTTAGATGAGGTGTTGTGGCTGTCACTGTAAGATGAGATGTTGTGGCTGTCACTGTTAGATGAGGTGTTGTGGATGTCGCTGTTAGATGAGATGTTGTGGCTGTCACTGTTAGATGAGATGTTGTGGATGTCACTGTTAGATGAGGTGTTGTGGCTGTCACTGTTAGATAAGGTGTTGTGGCTGTCACTGTTACATGGGGTGTTGTGGATGTCACTGTTAGATGAGGTGTTGTGGATGTCGCTGTTAGATGAGATGTTGTGGCCGTCACTGTTACATGGGGTGTTGTGGATGTCACTGTTACATGAGGTGTTGTGGCTGTCACTGTTACATGAGGTGTTGTGGCTGTCACTGTTACATGAGGTGTTGTGGATGTCACTGTTAGATAAGGTGTTGTGGCTGTCACTGTTAGATGAGGTGTTGTGGATGTCACTGTTACATGAGGTGTTGTGGCTCTCACTGTTAGATGAGATGTTGTGGATGTCACTGTTAGATGAAGTGTTGTGGCTGTCACTGTTAGATGAGGTGTCGTGGCTGTCACTGTTAGATGAGGTGTCGTGGCTGTCACTGTTAGATGAGGTGTTGTGGATGTCACTGTTAGATAAGGTGTTGTGGCTGTCACTGTTATATGAGGTGTTGTGGCTGTCACTGTTAGATGAGATGTCATGGATGTCACTGTTAGATGAAGTGTTGTGGCTGTCACTGTTAGATGAGGTGTTTTGGGCCATCACTGTTAGATGAGGTGTTGTGGCCGTCTCTGTTAGATGAAGTGTTGTGGCTGTCACTATTGAATGAGGTGTTGTGGCTGTCACTGTAAGATGAGATGTTGTGGCTGTCACTATTAGATGAGGTGTTGTGGCCGTCTCTGTTAGATGAGGTGCTGTGGCTGTCACTGTTAGATGAGGTGTTGTGGATGTCACTGTAAGATGAGATGTTGTGGCTGTCACTGTTAGATGAAGTGTTGTGGCTGTCACTGTTAGATGAGGTATTGTGGATGTCACTGTTACATGAGGTGTTGTGGATGTCACTGTTAGATGAGGTGTTGTGGCTGTCACTGTTAGATGAGGTGTTGTGGCTGTCACTGTTACATGAGGTGTTGTGGCTGTCACTGTTAGATGAGGTGTTGTGGCTGTCACTGTTAGATGAGGTGTTGTGGCTGTCACTGTTACATGAGGTGTTGTGGCTGTCACTTTTAGATGAGATGTTGTGGATGTCACTGTTAGATGAGGTGTTGTGGCTGTCACTGTTAGATGAGGTGTTGTGGCTGTCACTGTTAGATGAGGTGTTGTGGTTGTCACTGTTAGATGAGGTGTTGTGGCCGTCACTGTTATGTGAGGTGTTGTGGCTGTCACCGAGGGGGGGGCCGTCACTGTTAGATGAGTTGTTGTGGCTGCCACTGTTAGATGAGGTGTTGTGGCTGTCACTGTAAGATGAGATGTTGTGGCTGTCACTGTTAGATGAGGTGTTGTGGATGTCGCTGTTAGATGAGATGTTGTGGCCGTCACTGTTACATGGGGTGTTGTGGATGTCACTGTTAGATGAGGTGTTGTGGATGTCGCTGTAAGATGAGGTGTTGTGGATGTCGCTGTTAGATGAGATGTTGTGGCCGTCACTGTTACATGAGGTGTTGTGGATGTCACTGTAAGATGAGATGTTGTGGATGTCACTGTTAGATGAGGTGTTGTGGATGTCGCTGTTAGATGAGATGTTGTGGCCGTCACTGTTACATGAGGTGTTGTGGATGTCACTGTTAGATAAGGTGTTGTGGCTGTCACTGTTACATGAGGTGTTGTGGCTGTCACTGTTAGATGAGATGTCGTGGATGTCACTGTTAGATGAAGTGTTGTGGCCTTCTCTGTTAGATGAGGTGTTGTGGCCGTCTCTGTTAGATGAAGTGTTGTGGCTGTCACTGTTAGATGAGGTGTTGTGGCTGTCACTGTTAGATGAGGTGTTGTGGATGTCACTGTAAGATGAAGTGTTGTGGCTGTCACTGTTAGATGAGGTATTGTGGATGTCACTGTTACATGAGGTGTTGTGGATGTCACTGTTAGATGAGGTGTTGTGGCTGTCACTGTTAGATGAGGTGTTGTGGCTGTCACTGTTACATGAGGTGTTGTGGCTGTCACTGTTAGATGAGATGTTGTGGATGTCACTGTTAGATGAAGTGTTGTGGCTGTCACTGTTAGATGAGGTGTCGTGGCTGTCACTGTTAGATGAGGTGTCGTGGCTGTCACTGTTAGATGAGGTGTTGTGGCCGTCACTGTTAGATGAGGTGTTGTGGTTGTCACTGTTACATGAGGTGTTGTGGCTGTCACTGTTAGATGTAGTGTTGTGGTTGTCACTGTTAGATGAGGTGTTGTGGCCGTCACTGTTACGTGAGGTGTTGTGGCCGTCACTGTTAGATGAGGTGTTGTGGCTTTCACTGTTACGTGAGGTGTTGTGGCCGGCCCACTGTTAGATGAGGTGTTGTGGCCGTCACTGTTAGATGAGGTGTTGTGGCCGTCACTGTTAGATGAGGTGTTGTGGCTGTCACTGTTAGATGAGGTGTTGTGGCTGTCACTGTTAGATGAGCTGTTGTGGATGTCACTGTAAGATGAGATGTTGTGGATGTCACTGTTAGATGAGTTGTTGTGGCTGTCACTGTTAGATGAGTTGTTGTGGCTGTCACTGTTAGATGAGCTGTTGTGGCTGTCACTGTTAGATGAGTTGTTGTGGCTGTCACTGTTAGATGAGGTGTTGTGGCTGTCACTGTTCGATGAGGTGTTGTGGCTGTCACTGTTAGATGAGGTGTTGTGGATGTCACTGTTAGATGAGGCGTTGTGGCTGTCACTGTTACATGAGATGTTGTGGCTGTCACTGTTAGATGAGGTGTTGTGGATGTCACTGTAAGATGAGATGTTGTTGATGTCACTGTTAGATGAGGTGTTGTGGCTGTCACTGTTAGATGAGGTGTTGTGGCTGTCACTTTTACGAGGGCTTTGTTGTGGGATCATACATATGTACAGTACAGACCAAAAGTTTGGACACACCTTCTCATTCCAAGAGTTTTCTGTATTTTCATGACTATAAAAATTGTAGATTCACACTGAAGGCATCAAAACTATGAATTAACACATGTGGAATTATATACTTAACAAAAAAGTGTGAAACAACTGAAAATATGTCTTACATTCTAGGTTCTTCAAAGTAGCCACCTTTTGCTTTGATTACTGCTTTGCACACTCTTGGCATTCTCTTGATGAGCTTCAAGAGGTAGTCACCTGAAATGGTTTTCACTTCACAAGTGTGCCCTGTCAGGTTTAATAAGTGGGATTTCTTGCCTTATAAATGGTGTTGGGACCATCAGTTGTGTTGTTCAGAAGTCAGGTGGATACACAGCTGATAGTACTACTGAATGGAGTGTTAGAATTTGTATTATGGCAAGAAAAAAGCAGCTAAGTAAAGAAAAACAAGTGGCCATCATTACTTTAAGGTCAGTCAGTCCGAAAAATTGGGAAAACTTTGAAAGTGTCCCCAAGTACAGTGGCCAAAACCATCAAGCGCTACAAAGAAACTGGCTCACATGAGGACCGCCCCAGCAAAGGAAGACCAAGAGTCACCTCTGCTGCGGAGGAGAAGTTCATCCGAGTCACCAGCCTCAGAAATCGCAGGTTAACAGCAGCTCAGATTAGCGACCAGGTCAATGCCACACAGAGTTCTAGCAGCAGACACATCTCTACAACAACTGTTAAGAGGAGACTGTGTGCAGCAGGCCTTCATGGTAAAATAGCTGCTAGGAAACCACTGCTAAGGACAGGCAACAAGCACAAGAAGAACACAAGGAATGGACATTACACCTGTGGAAATCTGGGCTTTGGTCTGATGAGTCCAAATTTGAGATCTTTGGTTCCAACCACCGTGTCTTTGTGCGACGCAGAAAAGGTGAACGAATGGACTCTACATGACTGGTTCCCACCGTGACGCATGGAGGAGGAGGTGTGATGGTGTGGGGGTGCTTTGCTGGTGACACTGTTGGGGATTTATTCAAAATTGAAGGAATACTGAACCAGCATGGTTACCACAGCATCTTGCAGCGGCATGTTATTTAATCTGGTTTGCGTTTAGTTGGACCATCATTTATTTTTCAACAGGACAATGACCCCAAACACATCTCCAGACTGTGTAAGGGCTATTTGACCAAGAAGGAGAGTGATGGGGTGCTACGCCAGATGACCTGGCCTCCACAGTCACCAGACCTGAACCCAATCCAGATGGTTTGGGGTGAGCTGGACCGCAGAGTGACGGCAAAAGGGCCAACAAGTGCTAAGCATCTCTGGGAACTCCTTCAAGACTGTTGGAAGACCATTTCAGGTGACTACCTCTTGAAGCTCATCAAGAGAATGCCAAGAGTGTGCAAAGCAGTAATCAAAGCAAAAGGTGGCTACTTTGAAGAACCTAGAATATAAGACATATTTTCAGTTGTTTCACACTTTTTTGGTAAGTATATAATTCCACATGTGTTAATTCATAGTTTTGATGCCTTCAGTGTGAATCTACAATTTTTATAATCATGAAAATACAGAAAACTCTTGGAATGAGAAGGTGTGTCCAAACTTTTGGTCTGTACTGTATGTCGGCCTATGATTCTTAACCCCATACAATAAATTGTGTCCCCTCCATACACACACCTCCCTGGGATCAGCTGGTGATGTGATCTGTACAGATGGCTATAACTGGCTATAACACTTCACATATAACACAAGTCTCCGACCACAAAGTTTTATTTCCCGTCACCTCTGACTTGTAACCACAACTCATGAGAAGAAGAATGTGCCGAGACGATCACTAGCAAGGAGCAATGGCCGAGGTAACTGAACTTTCCATGCTCAACCTACCTGAAGCAGCACCACCCAAATGGACCCCAGCCTGGACCAACCTACCAGAGGAAGCACCATACAGAGGGACCCCAGCCCGGAACCACCTACCAGAGGCAGCACCATACAGAGGGACCCCAGCCCGGAACCACCTACCAGAGGCAGCACCATACAGAGGGACCCCAGCCCGGAACCACCTACCAGAGGCAGCACCATACAGAGGGACCCCAGCCAAGAGCCACCGCACAGGTCAGTACAGTCCTTTCCACAATACTTCACTATTGTCCACACTTTCACATTTCAGTGTCTGTTATTTTTGGCAATGTAAAGTATAGGGTGATATACAGGACAGTCGCTGTATACAGTCAGTGCCGCCCGTCTGTGTCCTCTCCAGTGTGAAGCCCAAAAACTCCTCCTGAACCAATAATAATGCCACACAGGGGCCACTAATAAGGGCGGACACATCCAGTTCCTCCATGGCCACAAACTCATCAAGAAGTGCCAAGATAAATAGCTTTTTACGTATATGCAGATCAGTCAGCAAGTGCACTGAGGGCGGGGCCTGATTTACCAGATTTCTCTACAGACATAGTAAAGGGGAGATGATGGGCCGTGATTCCAGAAGAGACCCAGAGCACTTGTGGCTCTCTGTCGGCAAATTGGGCCCAGCCCCAGTGTACTTGAGGTTGATTTGCATATTGATAGAAAGCTGATCATCTCTGCATTTCTTCTTGGTTTTGTGGCTACCTAGGTAGGTCTCTGATCCTATTTATAACCTTTTATACCTGACGGACTCCTGCAAATAATATTCATTCATGTATAAAATTGTGGAAGAGTGAAGAAATCAGGCGATACCTTTTAGAGGCTAACTGAGTATATTTGATGGTAAGCTTTGGAAGTTCTAGCTTCCTTCACCAGACATGATGAAGGAAGCTAGTACTTCCGAAAGCTTACCATCAAATATACTCAGTTAGCCTCTAAAAGGTATCGCCTGATTTCTTCACTCTTCCACTACTTTCAATGGCTAACACCGTACAACATTACACTACTGCATAAAATTGTAGCATTCAGTTCTCTGGTCATGTGTACTACAACTCCCACCGTTTTCTGGGCAGGATGTGTCCCAACTTTACAGATTTCTGGGCTAATAGATTGGAAGTCTGAACAATATATATTATAATCTGGCCCTTGTTAAGGCAGCTCGTCCTCCACTGTGAGGCTCTCCTGTTTGTGCTAGGAGCCTGGAGAGACACAGAATGAGAGTGGGAGCAGCTGCATGTGTGCGAGAAACAGTTGTGTGTGTGAGCGAGGATCAGCAGTATGTGTGCGAGTGGAAGCTGTGTGTGTATATGTGTGTCACAGGGGGAACGCTGTGTGTGTGCATGAGAGGCAGCTATGTGTGTGCGAGAGTCAGCTGTGTGTGCAAGAGAGGCAGCTGTGTGTTTGTGCGAGAGGCAGCTGTGTGTGTGTGTGTGTGTGTGCGCGAGGGGCAGCTGTGTGTGTGTGTGTGCGAGAGGCAGCTGTGTTTGTATGTGTGAGAGGCAGCTGTCTGTGTGTGCGAGAGTCAGCTATCTGTGTGCAAGAGGCAGCTGTGTGTGTGCACGAGGGGCAACTGTGTGTGCAAAAGACAGCTGTGTGTGTGCAAGAGACAGCAGTGTGTACAAGGCAGCTGTGTGTGTGAGCGAGGATCAGCAGTGTTTATGCGAGCGGAAGTTGTGTGTGTGTATATGTGTCACGGGGAACACTGTGTGTGCATGACAGGCAGCTGTGTGTGTGCAAGAGGCATCTGTGTGTGTGCAAGAGGCAGCTGTGTTTGTGTGAGAGGCAGCTGTCTGTAAGTGCGAGAGGCAGCTGTGTGTGTGTGAGACAGCTGTGTGTGTGCGAGGGGCAGGTGTGTGTGTGTGTGAGAGGCAGCTGTGTGTGTGAGAGAGACAGCTGTGTGTGAGAGGGGCAGCTGTGTGTGTGTGTGCGAGGGGCAGCTGTGTGTGTGCGAGAGGCAGTTGTGTTTGTATGTGTGAGACGCAGCTGTCTGTGTATGCGAGAGTCAGCTATCTGTGTGCGAGAGGCAGCTGTGTGTGCAAAAGACAGCTGTGTGTGTGCAAGAGACAGCAGTGTGTACAAGGCAGCTGTGTGTGAGCGAGGATCAGCAGTGTGTATGCGAGAGGAAGTTGTGTGTGTGTATATGTGTCATGGGGAACACTGTGTGTGCATGACAGGCATCTGTGTGTGTGCAAGAGGCAGCTGTGTTTGTGTGAGAGGCAGCTGTCTGTAAGTGCGAGAGGCAGCTGTGTGTGTGTGAGACAGCTGTGTGTGTGCGAGGGGCAGGTGTGTGTGTGTGTGAGAGGCAGCTGTGTGTGTGAGAGAGACAGCTGTGTGTGAGAGGGGCAGCTGTGTGTGTGTGCAAGGGGCAGCTGTGTGTATGTGTAAGAGACAGCTGTGTGTGCGAAGGGCAGTCATGTGTGTGTGAGCGAGGCTCAGCAGTGTGTGTGTAAGAGGAAGCTGTGTGTGTGTATATTTGTGTGTGTGTGAGAGGCAGCTGTTTTTGTGTATATTTGTGTGTGTGTGAGAGGCAGCTGTGTGTGTGAGAGAGACAGCATGTGTGTGTGTGTGCAAGGGGCAGCTGTGTGTATGTGTGAGAGACAGCTGTGTGTGCGAGGGGCAGTCATGTGTGTGTGTGAGCGAGAATCAGTAGTGTGTGTGCGAGAGGAAGCTGTGTGTGTGTATGTGTGTCGCAGGGAAAGCTGTGTGTGTGCATGAGAGGCAGCTATGTATTTGTGCGAGAAGCAGCTGTGTGTGCGAGAGGCAGCTGTGTGTGCATGAGAGGCAGCTGTGTGTGTGCATGAGAGGCAGCTGTGTGTGCAAGTGGCAGCTGTGTGTGTTTGTGTGTGTGTGTGAGAGGCAGTTGTGTGTGTATGTGTGTCACAGGGGGAACGCTGTGTGTGTGCATGAGAGGCAGCTATGTGTGTGCGAGAGGCAGCTGTGTGTGTGCATGAGAGGCAGCTGTGTGTGCGAGAGGCAGCTGTGTTTGTATGTGTGAGAGGCAGCTGTCTGTGTGTGCGAGAGGCAGCTGTGTGTGTGCGAGGGGCAGCTATATGTGCAAGAGACAGCTGTGTGTGTGCGAGGGGCAGCTGTGTGTGTGTGCGAGAGGCAGTTGTGTGTGAGCGAGGATCAGCAGTGTGTGTGAGAGGAAGCTGCATGTGTGTATGTGTGTCACAGGGGGAAGGGGAGACCGGAGCGCTGCGCAGTAAAGCGCAGGGATCTTGACTGGGGGCGGGCTGTAGGGGGACCAATAACGCGCTAGGGCGCGAAGAATTGGGGGGCGGGGCTTAACCCCCGTTCGAATTGACTATGCCGCGCAGCCCGGGAAGCGGCCATTCCGGGAGCTGCGCGGCATGCTAACGAGCGGTCAGCTCCCTCCCCCCCCCACCTTTTCACTGTAATGGCATCCCTCGATACCATCCTGGAGCAGATCAGAGCTGCTGCCGGCGTCCATGGTGAGGCCTGGCTGCAGGAGCGGCTGGCTGACATTATGCAGCCTGCCGCCCCCCCCATTAACCCTTCACTACCCCCGGAGGCGTCTGAGCGGCGGCGGCCGCGCAGGACTCGCCCGCCGGCACGTTTGGCCCTGATGAGCCCCCTAGGGCCCGGCGACATAGGAGTCCCTCTCGGGCCCCTCCAGGCCGGGCACCCCGCTCCACTGCTCAGGGGCGGAGGTCCCGGTCTGGGAGGAATCCTGCCAGTCGCCTGGCCCCTGCGGAGGTGGAGATCCCTGCCACTGGCCTTAGTGGGGGGACCTCCACATCCAGTCCCCATATGGCTACAGCACGTGGTGCAGCGGTCCCCTCCTGTGATGCTCCAGCGGGAGGGGGACTGTGTCTTCAAGTCCCGTCGGTTCCGGCTTTCCAAGTGCCCTCGGTACAGCAGCGGGAAATTCTGAACGACGAGCAGCACGGCGCTGGCCCCTCCTTCACGGCACCACAGCCCCCGGTCCGAGGTGCATCCAGTGGTTTCAAGTGCATACGCGGGTGCAGGTCAACCTTCCCAGGGATGTCGGTCGTGCTGCAGCTGTCAGCGGGATGGTTCTCAACAATCAACAGGCGCCAGCGTTCTCCTGTACAGCGACCCAGGTCAGCAGGATGCAGGACCGTCGACTGGTGGGCCCACAGCACCTACGCAGTCTGGTGAGTACCATTCATTGTCGTGTCCGTTTCCTCCTATTCTAATGTCCCAGGGGTTAGGGATAGATAGGCCGGAGTCCCCAGTGGGTGGTGGTGTAGCTTCTGAGGGGATTAGGGAGCTATTGGGTAGCGTGAGGGAGCTACTGTCGCGCTGCGAACAGAGTGTTAGCGGTTCCCCGGTGGCGGCGTGGGTCCCTCCTGCGGTTCAGTCAGTAGCGTCACAGAGTGCGCCGGTGGTAGGGGCTCCGGCGGGTGTCACAGTGTCTGTCCAGACAGATAAAGAGAAGGTTGATTCGGTGAGGCTAGACGACAGGACTCGGGGGGAGGTTTATGTGTGTTTTGAGGGTCCTCTAGGGGCGCATTTAAAAAAGGAAGTGAGGGAGAAGATTTGGAAGGACGAGTACGTCGAAATCTTTTCCTTGCTCCCTTTAGCTAAATTTAACTTAGACAAGAGTAAGAAGGAGGATAGCAAAAAAGAGGAGGAAGAAAAACGTAGGTGGCGCCTGATTCCACAGACTTTTGCTAAATTGGCTTCAGGCCTTTGCCATTTTAGCGAGTGTCATTGGTGAAAAGGCTCCTGACAACTGTTCGGGGCTTTTTTGCTATCAGGACTCTATAGGTGAGGCGTATCGGGTGTATGGGGGTCAGACATGGCTGCGGTATGATGAGCAGTTCCGTCAGCGTAAGGCGGTTCGGCCCAGCATACGGTGGGACCAGAAAGATATAGGTTTGTGGCTTCGGGTTATGGCGCCAGCTCGCTTTGGCCAGCCCTTTCCTGGGGCGGCCGGTGGAACCGGCCATGGTGGTCTCAGTTACGGCTCAGGGGGGGCAGGTGCACAGGCCCAGCAACGTTACGGGCTGTGTTGGCAGTTCAATGAAGCCCAATGTAAATTCGGCTTCAACTGTAGATTCAAACATGCCTGTTCATTCTGCGGAGGGGTGTCCCATGGTGCGGCACGTTGCTTGCGCAAACAAAGGACCAAGGCCTTGCCTAATAGTGGACAAGGGGCAGACGCCGGTGAAGCTGGAAGCCATGCTTCCGTACCTAAATAGTTATGTTAACAGGGAGAGTGCAAAGTTTCTGGTAGAAGGTTTTAGGGAGGGTTTTAGGATTCCCCTGCCGACGCACACAGTCCCCTTTTGTATAACTAACTTGAGGTCGGCAGCGGAACACTCGGGGGTGGTGTCCAAAAAACTGAGGAAGGAGGTGGCCTTGGGGCGCATGGCGGGCCCCTTCGCATCACCCCCTTTGGAAGGTTTAATTGTATCTCCTTTGGGGGGGGGTGCCGAAGAAGGAGCCGAATCAGTTTCGGCTCATACATCATTTGTCTTATCCCAAAGGAGCGTCGGTCAACGATGGTATTGCACCCGAGCTTTGTTCGGTAGTATATACCTCGTTTGATGCAGCTGTGCATTGGGTACGGCGTTGCGGTCCAGGGGCCCTCTTAGCTAAGACGGATGTGGAGGCGGCGTTCAGGTTACTGCCGGTACACCCTGACAGCGTTAGGTTACTGGGCTGCTACTGGGACGGCGGGTATTACGTGGATCGTTGCCTCCCTATGGGTTGCTCAATATCGTGCGCATACTTTGAGGCGTTCAGCACCTTTTTAGAGTCGGTAATTCGGGATGTGGCGGGGGTTGAGTCAGTGATACACTACCTCGATGATTTCCTCTGTATAGGTCCGGCGGGCTCCGATGTATGCGCGGTTTTGTTGGCAACCGCGCGGTGGGTCGCCAGTAAGTTTGGGGTACCGTTGTCACCGGAAAAGACTGAGGGTCCGTGCACTAGATTGAGTTTCTTGGGCATAGAGCTTGACACTGTGGCAATGGAGTTCCGGTTGCCTGGTGACAAGCTGGTTGATCTTAGAGAGAGGGTGAGGCGTGCTCGTCACATGCAAAAAATTACGTTGCGCGACCTCCAGTCATTGTTAGGCAGTTTAAATTTTGCCTGCCGCATTATCCCCATGGGTAGGATTTTTTGTCGCCGGCTGGCAGGGGCCATGAACGGGGTGTCAAATCCACGACACTTTATTCGGCTGGGGGTGATACATCGGGAGGACCTGGCAGTATGGGACACTTTTTTAGACCAGTTCAATGGTAGATCACTGGTCCAGTCAGCAGTGATCGATGTGTTCGATTGTGACCTCTTTACGGATGCGGCAGGGGGCCACGGTTTTGGGGCCTATTACAGGGGGCAGTGGTGCGCCGCTCCTTGGCCTGCGTCGTGGCGTGAACAAGGTCTGACGCGGAATTTGACTGTACTTGAGTTATTCCCGATTTTAGTCGCGGTGTCCATATGGGGTGGGGCGTTCCAGGATAAAAAAGTTAGATTTCATTGTGATAACATGTCAGTTGTGTCGGCCATTAATAATGTGACTGCGTCTTCTCCTCCAGTTATCAAGTTGCTTCAGCGTTTAGTATTGCGTTGCTTGTGCCTGAATGCATGGGTGGTGGCAGTGCATGTTCCGGGGGTTAAAAATGACGTTGCTGATTCTTTGTCTCGTTTCCAGTGGGAGCGGTTTCGTGCCCTGGCTCCGGGGGCGGAAGTGGAAGGGATTCCATGTCCTCCAGAATTATGGGACTTGGTTTGCGAAAAGCAGGGACATTGATTCAGGCATCGTTGGCCCCCGGCACCTGGGATAAGTATTCAAGGGCTTGGCAGCTTTGGGAGGATTGGGTGGGAGATTTAGGTCAGGTACATACTGATGAGGATAGGGTTGGGGCTTTATTGTTCTTGTTAAGCCGTTGGTCTTCAGATGGATGGTCCGTGGCGAAAGTTAATGGTGCGGTAGCGGCGTTGGCATTTGGTTTCAAGTTGAGGGGTTTGGCGGACTTTACCAAACATTTCTTGGTTCAACGTGCGCTTAAGGGGTTCCGCAGGGGCAGGGGAAGTAGTGACACATGGCGCCCGGTTACATTTCAGCTTTTGGAGCGTTTGGGGTTGGAACTGGGCCGTTTTTGTTCTTCGCACTATGAATGCGTTTTGTTTCACCTGGCTTTTTCTCTAGCCTTTTTCGGGGCTCTCAGGGTGGGTGAGTTGGTGTCCGTGTCGACTAAGCGGCCGGGTGGTTTACAGGTGGATGATGTGTACATGGAGGAAGGGGTCCTAGTGGTCAGGGTTCGCAGGTCTAAGACGGATCAGGCGGGGGCAGGGAAGTATCTGCGCCTGGGTGCGGTTGTAGGGTCAGATATGTGCCCGGTGCGTTGTTTGCTTGTTTTTCGGGGGGTTGGTTCCAGCTTCTGCGGGCGGTCCCCTCCTGCGTCATGAGGATGGTTCGTTCCTTTCCCGTTATCAGTTCTCGGCTGTTTTTAGGGGTTGTTTGGACTCGCTGGGCCTTGACGCCTCTCGATATGCTCCACACTCTTTTCGCATTGGCGCAGCGACAGAAGCAGCTAGTTGGGGGTTGAGCTCGGAGGTGGTCCGACGTTTCGGTAGGTGGGAATCGCAGAGGTATAGATCATACATACGTCCACACCTTGCCCAAATGTGAATCATTGTGTTGTTGGGTATTTTCTCCGCCCTCCCCCTACTTTATTTCTTCTTTCGTAGGCCCTTCTGTTCGGTTAGTCTGGATCTTCGGCCATTCTTTTGTGTTCTGGGGCGCGGAGAGGGCCGGCGTGCGGCGGAATGGTCGGCAGCTGGGGTTCGACAGGGCTGCGGTCGTTGTACGTTGGATTGGAGTCCGAGGTATGGTGTGGAGTCGGGTCATGCCCGAAATCCACAGGTGCACGAGGTTGGATCGGTCTCCGGACATTATCGTGATACATGCTGGTGGCAATGACCTGGGGGTTCGTCCCTTTCGCGATTTAGTGAGGGACATAAAGTATGACCTGTTGAGGTTGTGGTCCATGTTTCCGGGGATTGTTACCGTGTGGTCCGATATTGTACCGAGAAAAACATGGCGGGAGGCTAGGTCTGTTGAAAGGCTCAACAAGGCCAGGATTAAGGTTAACCGGGCTGTTGCGGGGTTTGTGTCCAGGAACGGCGGTGTGTGCGTGCGGCACAAGGAGTTGGAGTCTGGGGGAGGGGGAGTTTTGGTTGCGGGACGGGGTCCATCTGAATGCGGTGGGTATAGATTTGTGGACGCTAGGTATCCAGGAGGGTGTTGAGAGGGCCCTGGAAGTGTGGCGGGTCTCTCACGCTTAAGGGATTAAGGCGTGCTCGCAGTGGCGGGTGGGGTCCTTGGAGTTGGTGGTCAATTGGCTAAAAGGGTGGAGTCAAAGGTAGGCTCCACCTAGACATTTGGTGGTAATTGCACATTTTGGTGGATGGCCTGGCGCACGGTGAACGGTTACAGGGTAAATTGGCCCTGGGAGCTGGTACATGGAAGAAGGAGTTCGTCTTTATTCATGGTGCCCTCGAGCCGGTGGTCGCGGCTGGTGGTAAATTTATGGTGTGGTTATGTTAGCGCCAGGCCGGGGGATTGATAGTTTTTTGTAGCTCCAAGGACTCTTACCCAGGTTAAGCGTTTATTGTTAAATTATTTTAAGTTATGCAAATTATAATAAGTTATACTTGTTGTTATTTATTTGTTGTTTGTTAATAAATACGGCTGCTGTGGCCGATTTAATCCAACCCTTTGGTCTTGGTTTATTTCTAAGGGGGTGGGGGGTTTGAGAGCTGGGGGGCAGGGGTCGAGGCTGGAAAAGAGGGGGAAGGCATTTAGGCCCAGCAGTTTGGGTATCAAAGGTGGTGGGGGGTTCATAGGGGGACCCCGTTATCAGCAATGCCCAGTCAGGGGAGACCGGAGCGCTGCGCAGTAAAGCGCAGGGATCTTGACTGGGGGCGGGCTGTAGGGGGGACCAATAACGCGCTAGGGCGCGAAGAATTGGGGGGCGGGGCTTAACCCCCGTTCGAATTGACTATGCCGCGCAGCCCGGGAAGCGGCCATTCCGGAGCTGCGCGGCATGCTAACGAGCGGTCCCTCCCTCCCTCCCGTTTTTTTTCTCTTTCTTGGGCTATTTTAACTTGTTTATCTTTTTGCAGGTGGTGTCACGGTGGCCTTGGCGGGTGGGGTCCTTGGAGTTGGTGGTCAATTGGCTAAAAGGGTGGAGTCAAAGGTAGGCTCCACCTAGACATTTGGTGGTAATTGCACATTTTGGTGGATGGCCTGGCGCACGGTGAACGGTTACAGGGTAAATTGGCCCTGGGAGCTGGTACATGGAAGAAGGAGTTCGTCTTTATTCATGGTGCCGCCGAGCCGGTGGTCGCGGCTGGTGGTAAATTTATGGTGTGGTTATGTTAGCGCCAGGCCGGGGGATTGATAGTTTTTTGTAGCTCCAAGGACTCTTACCCAGGTTAAGCGTTTATTGTTAAATTATTTTAAGTTATGCAAATTATAATAAGTTATACTTGTTGTTATTTATTTGTTGTTTGTTAATAAATACGGCTGCTGTGGCCGATTTAATCCAACCCTTTGGTCTTGGTTTATTTCTAAGGGGGTGGGGGGTTTGAGAGCTGGGGGGCAGGGGTCGAGGCTGGAAAAGAGGGGGAAGGCATTTAGGCCCAGCAGTTTGGGTATCAAAGGTGGTGGGGGGTTCATAGGGGGACCCCGTTATCAGCAATGCCCAGTCATGCTGTGTGTGTGCATAACAGGCAGCTGTATGTATGCAAGAGGCCTCTGTGTTTGTATGTGTGAGAGGCAGCTGTCTGTATGTGCGAGGGGCAGCTGTATGTGCAAGAGACAGCTGTGTGTGCGCATGAGAGGCAGCTGTGTGTGTGCATGAGAGGCAGTGGTGTGTGTGTTTGTGTGTGTGTGTGAGAGGCAGTTGTGTGTGTATGTGTGCCACAGGGGGAACGCTGTGTGTGTGCATGAGAGGCAGCTGTGTGTGCGAGAGGCAGTGTCTGTGTTTGTATGTGTGAGAGGCAGCTGTCTGTGTGTGCGAGAGGCAGCTGTGTGTGTGCGAGGGGCAGCTATATGTGCAAGAGACAGCTGTGTGTGTGCGAGGGGCAGCTGTGTGTGTGTGCGAGAGGCAGTTGTGTGTGAGCGAGGATCAGCAGTGTGTGTGAGAGGAAGCGTGTGTGTGTGTCAAGGGGAGTGTGTGTGCATAACAGGCAGCTGTATGTATGCAAGAGGCATCTGTGTTTGTATGTGTGAGAGGCAGCTATCTGTGCGAGGGGCAGCTGTATGTGCAAGAGACAGCTGTGTGTGTGAGAGGCAGGCTGTGTATGTGTGTGAGGGGCAGCTGTGTGTGCGAGAGGCAGCTGTGTGTGTGAGAGGCAGCTGTGTGTGTGTGTGTGCAAGGGGCAGTCGTGTGTGTGAGAGAGGCAGCTGTTTGTGTGTGTGCAAGGGGCAGCTGTGTGTATGTGCAAGAGACAGCTGTGTGTGCGAGGGGCAGCTGTGTGTGTGTGCGAGATACAGCTGTGTGTGTGACAGCTGTGTGTGTGTGTGAGATACAGTTGTGTGTGCAAGAGGCAGATGTGTGTGTAACTGTGTGCGTGTGTGAGAGACAGTTGTGTGTGTGTGAGCGAGGATCAGCAGTGTGTGTGCGAGAGGAAGCTGTGTGTGTGTATGTGTGTCACAGGGGAAACACTGTGTGTGCATGAGAGGCAGCTGTGTGTGTGCGAGATTCAGCTGTGTGTGCAAGAGACAGCTGTGTGTGTACAAGGGGCAGCTGTGTGTGTGTGCGTGAGGGCCAGCTATGTGTGTGTGTGTGTGTGTGTGTGTGTGTAAGGGGCAGATGTGTGTGTGTACAGTCATGGCCAAAAGTTTTGAGAATGACACAAATATTGTATTTTCACATGATCTGCTGCCCTCTGGTTTTTATGTGTGTTTGTCAGATGTTTTTATCACATACAGAAATAGAATTGCATTCATATTATGAGTAACAGAAGCTTATATTGACAGTTAGAATGAGTTAATGCAGCAAGTCAATATTTGCAGTGTTGACCCTTCTTCTTCAGGACCTCTGCAATTCTCCCTGGCATGCTCTCAATCAACTTCTGGACCAAATCCTGACTGATAGCAGTCCATTCTTGCAGAATCAATGCTTTCATTTTGTCTGAATTTGTTGCTTTTTGTTTGTCCACCCATCTCTTGATGATTGACCACAAGTTCTCAATGGGATTAAGATCTGGGGAGTTTCCAGGCCATGGACCCAAAATCTCTATGTTTTGTTCCCTGAGCCATTTAGTTATCACCTTTGCTTTATGGCAAGGTGCTCCATCATGCTGGAAAAGGCATTGTTGAGCGCCAAACTGCTCTTGGACGGTTGGGAGAAGTTGCTCTTGGAGGACATTCTGGTACCATTCTTTATTCATGGCAAGACTGTGAGAGAGCCGATTCCCTTGGCTGAGAAGCAACCCCACACATGAATGGTTTCAGGATGCTTTACAGTTGGCATGAGACAAGACTGGTGGTAGCGCTCACCTCTTCTTCTCCGAATAAGCTGTTTTCCAGATGTTCCAAACAATCGAAAAGGGGATTCATCAGAGAAAATGACTTTCCCCCAGTCCTCAGCAGTCCACTCCCTGTACCTTTTGCAGAATATCAGTCTGTCCCTGATGTTTTTTCTGGAGAGAAGTGGCTTCTTTGCTGCCCTCCTTGAGACCAGGCCTTGCTCCAAGAGTCTCCGCCTCACAGTGCGTGCAGATGCACTCACACCTGCCTGCTGCCATTCCTCAGCAAGCTCTGCACTGCTGGTAGCCCCATCCCGCAGCTGAAACACTTTTAAGAGACGGTCCTGCCGCTTGCTGGTCTTTCTTGGGCGCCCTGGAGCCTTTTTGGCACCAATGGAACCTCTCTCCTTGAAGTTCTTGATGATGCGATAGATTGTTGACTGAGGTGCAATCTTTCTAGCTGCAATACTCTTCCCAGTTAGGCCATTTTTGTGCAGTGCAATGATGACTGCACGTGTTTCTTTAGAGATAACCATGGTTAACAGAAGAGAAACAATGATGGCAAGCACCAGCCTCCTTTTAAAGTGTCCAGTGGTGTCATTCTTACTTAATCATGACAGATTGATCTCCAGCCCTGTCCTCATCAACACCCACACCTGTGTTAATGGAGCAATCACTGAAACGATGTTAGGTGGTCCTTTTAAGGCAGGGCTGCAATGATGTTGAAATGTGTTTTGGGGGATAAAGTTCATTTTCTAGGCAAATATTGACTTTGCAAGTAATTGCTGTTAAGCTGATCACTCTTTATAACATTCTGGAGTATATGCAAATTGCCATTAGAAAAACTGAAGCAGTAGACTTTGTAAAAATTAATATTTGTATCATTCTCAAAACTTTTGGCCATGACTGTATGTGTGTGTGTGAGAGGCAGTTGTGTGTGTGTGAGTGAGGATCAGCAGTGTGTGTGTGTGTGAGTGAGGATCAGCAGTGTGTGTGTATGTGTGTCACAGGGGGAACTCTGTGTGTGCATGAGAGGCAGCTGTGTGTGTGCGAGATGCAGCTGTGTGTGCAAGAGGCAGCTGTTTTTGTATGTGTGAGAGACTGCTGTGTGTGTGTGTGAGAGACAGCTGTGTGTGCGTGCGAGGGGCAGCTGTGTGTGTGAGAGGCAGCATTGTATGTGTGATAGATAGCTGTGTGTGTGCGAGGGGAAGCTCTGTGTGTGTGCAAAAGACTGGTGTGTGGGGGGTGTGTGTGTTTGAGGGACAGCTGTGTGTGCGAGGGGCAGTCATGTGTATGTGAGAGGGACTGCTGTGTGTGTGTGCAAGAGACTGCTGTGTGTGCGAGGCGCAGCTGTGTGTGTGCGTGAGGGGCAGCTGTGTGTGTATGAGTGTGTGTGCAAGAGGCAGCTGTGTTTGTATGTGTGAGAGGCAGCTAACTGTATGTGCGAGAGGCAGCTGTGTGTGTGTGTGTGAGACAGCTGTGTGTGCGAGGGGCAGCTGTGTCTGTGTGTGTGAGAGACAGCTGTGTGTGTGATGGGCAGCTGTGTGTGTGTGTGAGAGGGACAGCTGTGTGTGAGAGGCAGCTGTGTGTGTGTGAGGGGCAGCTGTGTGTGTGTGGGCTGTGTGTGTGTGCAAGAGACAGCTGTGTGTGCGAGGGGCAGCTGTGTGTGTGCAAGGGGCAGCTGTGTGTATGTGTGAAAGACAGCTGTGTGTGCGAGAGGCAGTTGTGTGTGTGCGAGAGGCAGCTGTGTGTGTGCATGTGCAAGGGGCAGCCATTTGTGTGTGAGAGAGGCAGCTGTGTGTGTGTGAGGGGAAGCTGTGTGTGTATGCAAGGGGCAGCAGTGTGTATGTGTGAGAGACAGCTGTGTGTGCGAGGGGCAGTCGTGTGTATGTGAGAGAGGTCTGCTGTGTGTGTGTGTGAGAGATTGCTGTGTGCATGAGGGGATGCTGTGTGTGTGTGCGAGAGACTGCTGTGTGCACTAGAGCAGCTGTGTGTGTGTGTATGTGTGAGAGACAGCCGTGTGTGCGAGGGGCAGTCGTGTGTATGTGAGAGGGTCTGCTGCGTGTGTGTGTGTGAGAGATTGCTGTGTGCATGAGGGGCTGCTGTGTGTGTGTGCGAGAGACTGCTGTGTGCATGAGAGACAGCTGTGTGTGTGTGTATGTGTGAGAGACAGCCGTGTGTGCGAGGGGCAGTCGTGTGTATGTGAGAGGGTCTGCTGCGTGTGTGTGTGAGAGATTGCTGTGTGCATGAGGGGCTGCTGTGTGTGTGTGCGAGAGACTGCTGTGTGCACGAGAGACAGCGTGTGTGTGTGTGTGTGTGTGTGTGTGTGTGAGGGACAGCCATGAGTCAAACAATACATGAAGACTATGAGGAGTCCTCGGGTTATTGGGGTGGAGGCCGGTTCTGGGGACTCTATAGAGGAGTTGTGTTCTGGTTCTGATGCCTTCTGATCTGGTCACTGGATTTCCCTCATCCTGCCCGGTACAGGCCACATGTGACACCTGATACTATGACCAGGGCCTGTATATGTGAGGCCTCTGCTTGTGGCTTCTCCCTCTTCTGTGGCCCTTCTAATGTGCTGCTGACGCCCTGGATCGCACTGTGCACCTCTCCCTAACTATACTGACTCTGACCGATTCCTTCTCTCTTCCCTCCAGCCTGGACATATACCCTGGGATTTATCAGTGTGACTTCTTTCTTTCTCCTGATCCTGTTCATACGACTATGTGTAAGATGTAAGTACATAAGAAAACAGATCTAATGTTCTCTCTGTTCCATGATTTTTAATTCTCTGTGATCTTTGAGTCTTCGTTGTCATCTCTTCCCGTTGCAGACTTTCAGCTTTAATTCAGTGGGTTGTATAAAATGACTGTATATAATGTGAGGACTATAAAGCATTTATTACCCACAATCCCTTCATTTCCGGGCTCAGAAGTCATTGGAGAAATGAAATAATTGTATATAAAATGTGACTTTCTAATCCTTGGTTGTTCCCCCTTTGTTGGCAATGACTGGCTGAAGTCTTGAGCTCATGGACATCACTAGACGCCGCCGCTGCGTCTCCTCCTGGTTAATGCTCGGCCTTTACTGCAGCGGTTTTCAGTCGCTGTTTGTTTGTGGCCTTTCTGTCTGAAGTTTAATCTGTAACAAGTGAAATGCGGCTCAGTGGGGCTGAGATCAGGCGACTGACTTGGCCATTCTAGAATCTTCCACTTCTTTGCTTTAATAAACTCCTGGGTTGCTTTGGCTTTATGTTTTGGGTCATTGTCCATCTGTATTATGGATCAGTTTGGCTGGATTTGAGCACACAGAATGTCTGCGAATGGCTCAGAATTCATCCGGCTGCTTCTGTCCTGTGTGACATCATCAATAACCACTAGTGGCCACTGCCACTGGCAGCCATGCCTGCCCTAGACATCACACTGCCGCCTCCGCCGTGTCTTACACATGATGTGCTAGGCTTTGGATCATGAGCTGTGCCGCGCCTTCACCATAATGTTTTCTTTCCATTATTCTGGTAGATCTTGGTTTCATCCATCCATAGAATGTTCTTCCAGGACTGGGCTGCTTCTTTAGATGCTTTTTAGCCTTCTTATTCTTGAGGCATATGAGTGGCTCGCACCGTGCAGTGAACCCTCTGTAGTTACTGTCATGCAGTCTTCTCTTTATGGTAGATTTGGACATTGATACATCGCCTACATCCTGGATGTTATAGTTATATAATGGCATGTCCATTTCCATTATTATTTAACTATAACCTGAATATGTTTCAGTAAACAGGTAAAGAAAACTAAATTTGTGTCATTGTCCAAATATCTATGGACCTAACTGTATATTGTCCTGTCTTCTTCATTGCTCTCATTACTCCACTGTCTCTGTCCTCTGAGCTTCATTTTCCTCTCTTCTCAATTTACCTGTCTGTTTCATTGTTTGCTCCTCTCCATTGTTATCTACTCTTCACTGTTTTATCTTCTTCACAAACTCTTATTCTTTATTGTCCTCTCTGATCCATTGTCCTTTTTATTACATAGTCCCTTTTTCTTTATTACTCTTTTTGCTCCTGTGTTCTCTGTTCTCTATTGTGATTTCTTCTCCAGTGTTGTCTTTTCTCCATTATCCCCTCTTTTGTAATTTGTCCTCTCTTCTCCTCCTTTGTCCTCTCTTCTCCTTTGTCCTTTCTTATCCTCCTTTGTCCTCTCTTCTCCTTTGTCCTTTCTTATCCTCCTTTGTCCTCTCTTCTCCTTCGTCCTCTCTTCTCCTTCGTCCTCTCTTCTCCTTCGTCCTCACTTCTCCTCTGTTTTATCTTTGCTATTGTCCTCTCTTCTCCTTTGTCCTCTCTTTTCCTTTGTCCTCTCTTATCCTTTGTCCTCTCTTCTCCTTTGTCCTCTCTTCTCCTTTGTCCTCTCCTCTCCTTTGTCCTTTCTTCTCTGTCATCCTATCTTCTCCTTTGTCCTCTCTTCTCCTTTGTCCTCTCTTCTCCTTTGTCCTCTCTTCTCCTTTGTCCTCTCTTCTCCTTCGTCCTTTCTTTTCCTTCGTCCTCTCTTCTCCTTCGTCCTCTCTACTCCTTCGTCCTCTCTTCTCCTTCGTCCTCTCTTCTCCTTCGTCCTCTCTTTTCCTTTGTCCTGTCCTCTTCTTCGTCCTCTCTTCTCCTTTGTCCTCTTCTCTCCTTCGTCCTCTCTTCTCAGAGATCTATATAGACTAGTAAGACAGGTAGGAAGGTATCTAGTAGAGGGTAGTGACCTGTATAATGAGGAGGATGAGTGTAGTAGTACATTCTATGGTGTGTATAGTATGAAGGTATCTAGTAGAGGGCAGTGACCTGTGTAATGAGGAGGATGAGTGTAGTAGTACATTCTATGGTGTGTATAGTATGGCAGAGAGCTATATAGACTAGTAAGAGAGATGGGAAGGTATCTAGTAGAGGGCGGTGACCTGTGTAATGAGGAGGATGAGTGTAGTAGTACATCCTATGGTGTGTATAGTATGGCAGAGAGCTATAGAGACTAGTAAGAGAGATGGGAAGGTATCTAGTAGAGGGCGGTGACCTGTGTAATGGCAGACATACAGGAACTGATGTGAGTGATGATGGTGTTGGTGGTCAGAGAGGGAGGATTCAGGAGGATGATAGGAGTGACCTATAACTCCAGGACTCTTCAGCCCATATCTATGAGTCTAGCTAAGACTCCACCCTGAACCCATCAGCATGTAGAGAGCCCCCTCTGCGGCTGTCTATTATATACAATGATGTTACTGCCCCCTGCAGGTAGGCACTGCTCTGTGCTCCTGGTCCCCTCCTTGGCCACCCTGTGTCTGGTTCTTTTCATCACCACCATTGCTGGCTGTACCTCATGTGAGTTTGCAGCATTTAGTCATCTGGTGTCTTCATGTCAGACTTACTGCATCCTGGGACCCGTGTGTCAGCTCAGCACTGTATGTATACAGAATCCATTACCATCTCAGTCCTGTGGTTCATCTCTTCTCCATTGTCCTCTCTTCTGCATTGCTGCCTCTTCTCCATTGTTCTTCATTGTTATCTCGTTTGCTTTGTCCTCTCTTCTCCATTGTCCTCTCGTCTCCATCTCTGCCTCTTCTCCATTGTTTTCCATTGTTATCTTGCTTGCTTTGTCCTCTGTTTCCATTGTCCTCTGTTCTAAATTGCTGTCTCTTCTTCATTGTCCTCTCTTCACCATCACTGTCTCTTCTCCATTGTCCTCTCTTCACCATCGCTGCCTCTTCTCCATTGCCCTCTCTTCTGCATCACCGTCTCTTCTCTATTGTCCTCTCTTCTCCATTGCCGTCTCTTCTTCATTGTTTTCTGTTGTTATCTTGCTTGCTTTGTCCTCTGCTTCCATTGTCCTCTGTTCTCCATCAATGTCTCTTCTCCATTGTCCTCTCTTCACCATCGCTGCCTCTTCTCCATTGCCCCTCCTGCATCACCGTCTCTCTCTATTGTTCTCTCTTCTCCATTGCCGTCTCTTCTTCATTGTTTTCTGTTGTTATCTTGCTTGCTTTGTCCTCTGCTTCCATTGTCCTCTGTTCTCCATCAATGTCTCTTCTCCATTGTCCTCTCTTCACCATCGCTGCCTCTTATCCATTGCCCCTCTTCTGCATCACCGCTCTTCTCCATTGTCCTCTCTTCTCCATTGCCGTCTCTTCTTCATTGTTTACTGTTGTTATCTTGCTTGCTTTGTCCTCTGCTTCCATTGTCCTCTGTTCTCCATCAATGTCTCTTCTCCATTGTCCTCTCTTCACCATCGCTGCCTCTTATCCATTGCCCTCTCTTCTGCATCGCCGTCTCTTCTCCATTGTCCTCTCTTCTCCATTGCTGTCTCTTCTACATTGTCCTCTGTTGTTGTCTCACCTGCTTTGCCCTGTCTCATCCATGGTTTTCCTCACGCTGGGTGTCCACGTGACATGTGAATGGTATTTGTACATGTGACGGTCTCTCCGCTGTGATGCCTTTCTTGTTTGCAGGTACAGGAGACACCACTGGGCTCGGGAATGAATCAGGATCATCATCCACAGCAGGTACCGACCATGTGACTTATGTCCTAGGGATTAGGAATAATATTTTCCCCCTTCCAGGTCTTCACTATTACTGCGCCAATGTTTAATTGATTTGACGCTGCAATGTCCACTATAGATAAATACACAGCTCATCAGCCATAGAATACAGCGTAACATACAGCACATTACATACATAGACTACAGTGTAACATACAGCACATTACATACATAGACTACAGCGTAACACACAGCACATTACATACATAGACTACAGTGTAACATACAGCAAATTACATACATAGACTACAGCGTAACATACAGCACATTACATACATAGACTACAGCGTAACATACAGCACATTACATACATAGACTACAGTGTAACACACAGCACATTACATACATAGACTACAGCGTAACATACAGACACATTACATACATAGAGTACAGCGTAACATACAGCACATTACATACATAGACTACAACGTAACATACAGCACATTACATACATAGACTACAGTGTAACATACAGCACATTACATACACAAACTACAGCGTAACATACAGCACATTACATACATAGACTACAACGTAACATACAGCACATTACATACATAGACTACAGCGTAACATACAGCACATTATATACATAGACTACAGTGTAACATAAACCACATTACATACACAAACTACAGCGTAACATACAGCACATTACATACATAGACTACAGTGTAACATATAGCACATACATACATAGACTACAGCGTAACATACAGCACATTACATACATAGACTACAGCGTAACATACAGCACATTACATACATAGACTACAGCGTAACATACAGCACATTACATACATAGACTACAGTGTAACATACAGCACATTACATACATAGACTACAGCGTAACACACAGCACATTACATACATAGACTACAGCGTAACACACGGCACATTACATACATAGACTACAGCGTAACATACGGCACATACATACATAGACTACAGCGAAACATACGACACATTACATACATAGAGTACAGCGTAACATACAGCACATTACATACATAGACTACAGTGTAACATACAGCACATTACATACATAGACTACAGCGTAACATATAGCACATTACATACATAGACTACAGCGTAACATACAGCACATTACATACATAGACTACAGTGTAACATACAGCACATTACATACATAGACTACAGTGTAACATACACCACATTACATACACAAACTACAGCGTAACATACAGCACATTACATACATAGACTACAGCGTAACACACAGCACATTACATACATAGACTACAGCGTAACATACAGCACATTACATACATAGACTACAGTGTAACATACAGCACATTACATACATAGACTACAGCGTAACATACAGCACATTACATACATAGACTACAGTGTAACACACAGCACATTACATACATAGACTACAGCGTAACATACAGCACATTACATACATAGACTACAGCGTAACACACAGCACATTACATACATAGACTACAGTGTAACATACAGCACATTACATACATAGACTACAGCTTAACACACGGCACATTACATACATGGACTACAGCGTAACATACGGCACATACATACATAGACTACAGCGTAACATACGACACATTACATACATAGAGTGCAGCGTAACATACAGCACATTACATACATAGACTACAACGTAACATACAGCACATTACATACATAGACTACAGCGTAACACACAGCACATTACATACATAGACTACAGCGTAACATACAGCACATTACATACATAGACTACAGGGTAACATACAGCACATACATACATAGATTACAGCGTAACATACAGCACATTACATACATAGACTACAGCGTAACATACAGCACATTACATACATAGACTACAGTGTAACATACAGCACATTACATACATAGACTACAGCGTAACATACAGCACATTACATACATAGACTACAGTGTAACATACAGCACATTACATACACAAACTACAGCGTAACATAAGGCACATTACATACATAGACTACAGCGTAACATACAGCACATTACATACATAGACTACAGTGTAACATACACCACATTACATACACAAACTACAGCGTAACATACAGCACATTACATACATAGACTACAGTGTAACATATAGCACATACATACATAGACTACAGCGTAACATACAGCACATTACATACATAGACTACAGTGTAACATACAGCACATTACATACATAGATTACAGCGTAACATACGGCACATACATACATAGACTACAGCGTAACATACGACACATTACATACATACAGTACAGCGTAACATACAGCACATTACATACATAGACTACAGTGTAACATACAGCACATTACATACATAGACTACAGCGTAACATATAGCACATTACATACATAGACTACAGCGTAACATACAGCACATTACATACATAGACTACAGTGTAACATACAGCACATTACATACATAGACTACAGTGTAACATACACCACATTACATACACAAACTACAGCGTAACATACAGCACATTACATACATAGACTACAGCGTAACACACAGCACATTACATACATAGACTACAGCGTAACATACAGCACATTACATACATAGACTACAGTGTAACATACAGCACATTACATACATAGACTACAGCGTAACATACAGCACATTACATACATAGACTACAGTGTAACACACAGCACATTACATACATAGACTACAGCGTAACATACAGCACATTACATACATAGACTACAGCGTAACACACAGCACACTACATACATAGACTACAGGGTAACATACAGCACATTACATACATAGACTACAGTGTAACATATAGCACATACATACATAGACTACAGCGTAACATACAGCACATTACATACATAGACTACAGCGTAACACACAGCACATTACATACACAAACTACAGCGTAACATACAGCACATTACATACATAGACTACAGCGTAACACACAGCACATTACATACATAGACTACAGCGTAACATACAGCACATTACATACATAGACTACAGTGTAACACACAGCACATTACATACATAGACTACAGTGTAACATACAGCACATTACATACATAGACTACAGCGTAACACACAGCACATTACATACATAGACTACAGGGTAACATACAGCACATTACATACATAGACTACAGTGTAACACACAGCACATTACATACATAGACTACAGCGTAACACACGGCACATTACATACATAGACTACAGCGTAACATAAAGCACATACATACATAGACTACAGCGTAACACACAGCACATTACATACATAGACTACAGGGTAACATACAGCACATTACATACATAGACTACAGTGTAACATATAGCACATACATACATAGACTACAGCGTAACATACAGCACATTACATACATAGACTACAGTGTAACATACAGCACATTACATACATAGACTACAGCGCAACATACAGCACATTACATACATAGATTACAGCGTAACACACAGCACATTACATACATAGACTACAGTGTAACACACAGCACATTACATACACAAACTACAGCGTAACATACAGCACATTACATACATAGACTACAGCGTAACATACACCACATTACATACATAGACTACAGCGTAACACACAGCACATTACATACATAGACTACAGTGTAACACACAGCACATTACATACATAGACTACAGTGTAACACACAGCACATTACATACATAGACTACAGCGTAACATACGACACATTACATACATAGAGTACAGCGTAACATACAGCACATTACATACATAGACTACAGCGTAACATACAGCACATTACATACATAGACTACAGTGTAACATACAGCACATTACATACACAAACTACAGCGTAACATAAGGCACATTACATACATAGACTACAGCGTAACATACAGCACATTACATACATAGACTACAGCGTAACACACAGCACATTACATACATAGACTACAGCGTAACATACAGCACATTACATACATAGACTACAGTGTAACATACACCACATTACATACACAAACTACAGCGTAACATACAGCACATTACATACATAGACTACAGTGTAACATAAAGCACATACATACATAGACTACAGCGTAACATACAGCACATTACATACATAGACTACAGTGTAACATACAGCACATTACATACATAGACTACAGCGTAACACACAGCACATTACATACATAGACTACAGCGTAACACACGGCACATTACATACATAGACTACAGCGTAACATACGGCACATTACATACATAGACTACAGCGTAACATACGACACATTACATACATAGAGTACAGCGTAACATACAGCACATTACATACATAGACTACAGTGTAACATACAGCACATTACATACATAGACTACAGCGTAACATATAGCACATTACATACATAGACTACAGCGTAACATACAGCACATTACATACATAGACTACAGCGTAACATACAGCACATTACATACATAGACTACAGCGTAACATACACCACATTACATACACAAACTACAGCGTAACATACAGCACATTACATACATAGACTACAGCGTAACACACAGCACATTACATACATAGACTACAGCGTAACATACAGCACATTACATACATAGACTACAGTGTAACATACAGCACATTACATACATAGACTACAGCGTAACATACAGCACATTACATACATAGACTACAGTGTAACACACAGCACATTACATACATAGACTACAGCGTAACATACAGCACATTACATACATAGACTACAGCGTAACACACAGCACATTACATACATAGACTACAGTGTAACATACAGCACATTACATACATAGAGTACAGCGTAACATACAGCACATTACATACATAGACTACAGCGTAACATACAGCACATTACATACATAGACTACAGTGTAACATACAGCACATTACATACACAAACTACAGCGTAACATAAGGCACATTACATACATAGACTACAGCGTAACATACAGCACATTACATACATAGACTACAGTGTAACATACACCACATTACATACACAAACTACAGCGTAACATACAGCACATTACATACATAGACTACAGTGTAACATAAAGCACATTACATACATAGACTACAGCGTAACATACAGCACATTACATACATAGACTACAGTGTAACATACAGCACATTACATACATAGACTACAGCGTAACACACAGCACATTACATACATAGACTACAGCGTAACACACGGCACATTACATACATAGACTACAGCGTAACATACGGCACATACATACATAGACTACAGCGTAACATACGACACATTACATACATAGAGTACAGCGTAACATACAGCACATTACATACATAGACTACAGTGTAACATAAAGCACATTACATACATAGACTACAGCGTAACATACAGCACATTACATACATAGACTACAGTGTAACATACAGCACATTACATACATAGACTACAGCGTAACACACAGCACATTACATACATAGACTACAGCGTAACACACGGCACATTACATACATAGACTACAGCGTAACATACAGCACATTACATACATAGACTACAGTGTAACATACACCACATTACATACACAAACTACAGCGTAACATACAGCACATTACATACATAGACTACAGTGTAACATATAGCACATTACATACATAGACTACAGCGTAACATACAGCACATTACATACATAGACTACAGTGTAACATACAGCACATTACATACATAGATTACAGCGTAACACACAGCACATTACATACATAGACTACAGCGTAACACACGGCACATTACATACATAGACTACAGCGTAACATACGGCACATTACATACATAGAGTACAGCGTAACATACAGCACATTACATACATAGACTACAGTGTAACATACAGCACATTACATACATAGACTACAGCGTAACATATAGCACATTACATACATAGACTACAGCGTAACATACAGCACATTACATACATAGACTACAGTGTAACATACAGCACATTACATACATAGACTACAGTGTAACACACAGCACATTACATACATAGACTACAGCGTAACACACAGCACATTACATACATAGACTACAGTGTAACACACAGCACATTACATACATAGACTACAGTGTAACACACAGCACATTACATACATAGACTACAGCGTAACATACAGCACATTACATACATAGACTACAGTGTAACATACACCACATTACATACACAAACTACAGCGTAACATACAGCACATTACATACATAGACTACAGCGTAACACACACAGCACATTACATACATATACTACAGCGTAACATACAGCACATTACATACATAGACTACAGTGTAACATACAGCACATTACATACATAGACTACAGCGTAACATACAGCACATTACATACATAGACTACAGCGTAACATACAGCACATTACATACATAGACTACAGTGTAACACACGGCACATTACATACATAGACTACAGGGTAACATACAGCACATTACATACATAGACTACAGTGTAACATATAGCACATACATACATAGACTACAGCGTAACATACAGCACATTACATACATAGACTACAGTGTAACATACAGCACATTACATACACAAACTACAGCGTAACATAAAGCACATTACATACATAGACTACAGCGTAACATACAGCACATTACATACATAGACTACAGCGTAACATACAGCACATTACATACATAGGCTACAGTGTAACACACGGCACATTACATACATAGACTACAGGGTAACATACAGCACATTACATACATAGACTACAGTGTAACATATAGCACATACATACATAGACTACAGCGTAACATACAGCACATTACATACATAGACTACAGTGTAACATACAGCACATTACATACACAAACTACAGCGTAACATAAGGCACATTACATACATAGACTACAGCGTAACATACAGCACATTACATACATAGACTACAGTGTAACATACACCACATTACATACACAAACTACAGCGTAACACACAGCACATTACATACATAGACTACAGCGTAACATACAGCACATTACATACATAGACTACAGTGTAACACACAGCACATTACAAACATAGTCTACAGGGTACCATACACCACATTACATACACAAACTACAGCGTAACACACAGCACATTACATACATAGACTACAGCGTAACATACAGCACATTACATACATAGACTACAGTGTAACACACAGCACATTACATACATAGACTACAGCGTAACATACAGCACATTACATACATAGACTACAGTGTAACATACAGCACATTACATACATAGACTACAGTGTAACACACAGCACATTACATACATAGACTACAGCGTAACATACAGCACATTACATACATAGACTACAGTGTAACATACAGCACATTACATACATAGACTACAGCGTAACACACAGCACATTACATACATAGACTACAGGGTAACATACAGCACATTACATACATAGACTACAGTGTAACATATAGCACATACATACATAGACTACAGCGTAACATACAGCACATTACATACATAGACTACAGTGTAACATACAGCACATTACATACATAGACTACAGCGTAACACACAGCACATTACATACATAGACTACAGCGTAACACACGGCACATTACATACATAGACTACAGCGTAACATACGGCACATGCATACATAGACTACAGCGTAACATACGACACATTACATACATAGAGTACAGCGTAACATACAGCACATTACATACATAGACTACAGTGTAACATACAGCACATTACATACATAGACTACAGTGTAACATACAGCACATTACATACATAGACTACAGCGTAACACACAGCACATACATACAAACACACACAACATATTACATACATAGACTACAGCGTAACACACACAGCACATTACATACATAGACTACAGCGTAACACACACAGCACATTACATACATAGACTACAGCGTAACATACAGCACATTACATACATAGACTACAGTGTAACATACAGCACATTACATACATAGACTACAGTGTAACATACAGCACATTACATACATAGACTACAGGGTAACATACAGCACATACATACAGTGCCTTGCAAAAGTATTCGGCCCCCTTGAACTTTTCAACCTTTTGCCACATTTCAGGCTTCAAACATATATATAAAATATATATATATATATATATATATATATATATATATATAAAATATGTATATATAAAATTTTAATTTTTTGGTGAAGAATCAACAACAAGTGGGACACAATTGTGAAGTGGAACGAAATTTATTGGTTATTTTAAACTTTTGTAAAAAATAAAAAACTGAAAGGTGGGGCGTGCCATATTATTTTACTTTCAGTGCAGCAAACTCAGTCCAGAAGTTCAGTGAGGATCTCTGAATGATCCAATGTTGTCCTAAATGACTGATGATGATAAATATAATCCACCTGTGTGTACAAGTCTCCGTATAAATGCACCTGCTCTGTGATAGGCTCAGGGGTCTGTTTAAAGCGCAGAGAGCATCATGAAGACCAAGGAACACACCAGGCAGGTCCGTGATACTGTTGTGGAGAAGTTTAAAGCCGGATTTGGATACAAAAAGATTTCCCAAACTTTAAACATCCCAAGGAGCAGTGTGCAAGCGATCATATTGAAATGGAAGGAGTATCAGACCACTGCAAATCTACCAAGACCCGGCCGTCCCTCTAAACTTTCATCTCAAACAAGGAGAAGACTGATCAGAGATGCAGCCAAGAGGCCCATGATCACTCTGGATGAACTGCAGAGATCTACAGCTGAGGTGGGAGAGTCTGTCCATAGGACAACAATCAGTCGTACACTGCACAAATCTGGCCTTTATGGAAGAGTGGCAAGAAGAAAGCCATTTCTCAAAGATATCCATAAAAAGCCACCTGGGAGACACCAAACATGTGGAAGAAGGTGCTCTGCTCAGAGGAAACCAAAATCCAACTTTCTGGCCACAATGCAAAACGATATGTTTGGCGTAAAAGCAACACAGCTCATCACCCTGAACACCCCATCCCCACTGTCACACATGGTGGGGGCAGCATCATGGTTTGGGCCTGCTTTTCTTCAGCAGGGACAGGGAAGATGGTTAAAATTGATGGGAAGATGGAAGGAGCCAAATACAGGACCATTCTGGAAGAAAACCTGTTGGAGTCTGCAAAAGACCTGAGACTGGGACGGAGATTTATCTTCCAACAAGACAATGATCCCAAACATAAAGCCAAATCTACAATGGAATGGTTCCCAAATAAACGTATCCAGGTGTTAGAATGGCCAAGTCAAAGTCCAGACCTGAATCCAATCGAGAATCTGTGGAAAGAGCTGAAAACTGCTGTTCACAAACGCTCTCCATCCAACCTCACTGAGCTCCAGCTGTTTTCCAAGGAAGAATGGGCAAGAATTTCAGTCTCTCCATGTGCAAAACTGATAGAGACATACCCCAAGCGACTTGTAGCTGTAACTGCAGCAAAAGGGGGCGCTACAAAGTATTAACTTAAGGGGCCGAATAATATGGCACGCCCCACTTTTCAGTTTTTTATTTTTTACAAAAGTGTAAAATATCCAATAAATTTCGTTACACTTCACAATTGTGTCCCACTTGTTGTTGATTCTTCACCAAAAAATTTAAATTTTATATCTTTATGTTTGAAGCCTGAAATGTGGCAAAAGGTTGAAAAATTCAAGGGGGCCGAATACTTTCACAAGACACTGTATATTACATACATAGAGGAGCACAATGTGCGTGATCATCCACCCATGAGAGAAAGTAAGTGCTCCCATTAGTCATATCATCAACCATTGGACCAAATGCAGCAGAGGGACCAGAGACATTTCATGAAGCACCTTCAGGGACCATCGGCCTCTCCAGCCCCCTGATGGGAGTGATAGTCAGAATAGAGAACATCAGTGCTCCTGTCCTGTAATAACCCCCGGAGGACAGCAGGGAGAATGTTCTGTAAATGGAAGGGTCAGACGTGGAGCTCTATGGACACCACAGGGGTATTGTCTGCAGATCCAGTACACACCAGTAAGACCATCATACATGGAGATGGGGATGATGTGACAAGACAATGATTTGTAATGAGATTATCTCACACAAGGGACTCAAAGTGTAGGGAACATTGTGGAGTAGCGGAGTTATTGTACAGGCGCTCAGCCCCAACACCCATAAGAGTCAAGGCCTTTACATGAAGTCAGTTTACAGATCAGTATATTTTTGGGATTTGGGAGGAAAAAAAAATTTTCCCCAAAAAACCCCCACAAGCACCGGGAGAACAAACAAACTCCATGCAGATGTTGCCCTTGCACAGATTTGAGTCCAGGACCCCAGCGCTGCAAGGCAACAGGAATACCCATAGGGAACTCCACTGCTCTGCTGCCACCAGTGTCGTACTGGGATGTCTAGGGCCCACCAGTGGAATTGTTTCTAGGGGCCCACCATCAGGACCCCTGCAGATCAGCGGTACCGAGACAGGGCGGCTAAAGGTAATAACATGTCGGGAGCCATGCTGCTCACCCGCCATACTATGTGCACCACTGCACTACCTAAACCTACTGCTACACCTTGTATGGCAAGTGAACAGCGTGGCTCCTAGAATTGTTACCTTTACCTGTAGGCGCATTGTCCTGGAAAAGCTGATCTGCAGAGGTCCTGGCTGTTGTATCATCACAGATGTAATATTGATGGCCTATCCTAAGGACAGGCCATCAATATTAGAAAGATGGATAAATCCTTTAAAGAGGTTGTTCAGGAATTGGAGCAACCCATGTAGCTGGCGGGAGGTGTAAAGTAAAAAATAAATAAATTAAAAAGCATACTCACCTGTCCCCGGCGCTCCATTGTCCGCTGCCAGTGTCCATTCAGCCGGTGACTCCTTGCTGGGAGTCCTGCACCTCATGTGATCGCTAAGACCAATTAGGTACAGGATTTCCAGAAATGAGGCGCCGCCATGAGACCGAACAGACACAGGCGGGGAAAACAGGGTGCTGGGGACAGGTGAGTATGCTTTTTTTTTTTTTAATTTTCTTATTTTTACACCTCCCTGGCGGCTGCCACAGTGGTCGCTCCAGTTTATGGACAACCTATTTTAAAGGGTTGTCTGGGCCACTTCACTGGTTCCCCCCACATAGTGGCCTCTTCACTGGTTCCCCCATACTGTAGGGGAATAGTGATGGGGTCATTATATTGTGTGGGAGCAGTGATGGGGGATAACATCCTGTAGGGGGACATTAAACTGTGTGGGGCATATTAAAGGGGTTGTCCAGGATTAATCTTTTTTATGGTTTATCCTCTGGATAGGCCATAAATACCTGATCGGTAGGGGCTGACACACGGCCCTATCAGCTGTTCAGAGCCACTTCCGGAGCCCGTTCTGTACACAACACAGGGCCGGAAGCAGAAAGCTCCATCCGCTGTATAGCAGCCCGGCGCCTTCACTGCTCAGCTACTACTGACTTCAATAAGTGCTGAGATGCAGTGAAGGTGCCCGGCTAATATACAGTGGACAGAGCTTTCTGCTTCTGGCCCTGTATTGTGTACAGGACGGGCATCAGAAGTGGCTCCATACAGCTGATCGGTCCGGGGTCAGCCCCCTACAGATCAGGTATCTGTGGCCTATCCTGAGGATAAACCATAACAAATTATGCCTGGACAACCCCTTTAATATACCCCCTAGGGCCAGTATAATTTTTTTCTTTTTTATAATTAGTCCATGGGAGGTGAATCCCCCCTACCTCCCCCCACAAAAAAACCCCCCCAAAAAAAAACAAAACAACAAACATGCTAAACATACTCACCTGTCCCCGGTGCTCTGGTGTCCCCCCAGCCCGGTCCGGTCCTGCAGCTCCGCTGTCTTCTTTTTGCTGGAAGTCCTCACTGGCTGTGACGTCCCAGGTCCCTTCCCTTAGGCCGCTGATTGGCCTCAGGGGTCACGTGACGTCACAGGTAGTCACGTGCAGAGGGAACGTCAGCTGGAAGAAAACAACAGAACTGCAGGACCGAACTGCTCTGGGAGACACTGGGGACAGGAGACAAAGTTTGGGGGGTTTTTTGATTTGTTTTTTTCGCCTGCCCTGGCGTAATTAAAAAAAAAAAAAATGTTATCCTGCACAACCCCTTTAATGTACCCCAGGCTATTGGCCTCCATTACTGACCCCCCCACAATATAATGGACCCATACAGTATAGGGGACCAGTAAAGGGGCCACTGTATGGAGTATAAGCTCCACAGTGGCCCCCACCCAGTATTATAAGCTCCACAGTGGCCCGCACCCAGTATTATAAGCTCCACAGTGGCCCCCACCCAGTATTATATGCTCCACAGTGGCCCCCACCCAGTATTATATGCTCCACAGTGACCCCCACACAGTATTATATGCTCCACAGTGACCCCAACCCAGTATTATATGTGCCCAATAGCCCCGATCCGCTTCAGTGCTATTATTATACTCTGGGGTCTCCACAGACCCCAGAGTATAATAATCGGAGGTCCAGGAAAGGTGAATAAAAATAACAAACATTCATACTCACCTTGCCTTACCTTTCCTTGGCATCCTCGCTCCATCCTGCCGTCTTCAGGCCCTCTTCCGACGTTGCTGCTGAGGCCTGTGATTGGGCATCAGCGGTCACGTGGGGGCGCACTGACGTCATTACGTGGCCACGCCCCATGTGACCGCCGGGGCCTAATCACAGACCTCAGTCACATGACGGAGGAGCGCCGGAGAGAACGCTGTGCCCAGGAGAGGTGAGAATATGTGTTTATTATTTTCAGTCACCTCCCCCGGGTCCCCTGCCCTGCCATCTATTGAAAAGGGGCCTGCAATATGCCAGGGCCCCTTTCCAATAACAGTATGTATAGCGGTCGGGGAACCAGGCTTTCCCCGACCGCTATTTTAGTGGTCCAGGGCCCGGCCATCTCCAGCTGGCTACGGGCACCATACCCCGCCAAGCCCCTGCGACTGCGATCGTTAAGCCACTGGTCAGGGGCCCGATCAGGATGGTCAGGATCCCGATCGGGCCCCTGACCAATGCATCTGCATTGGTAACATGTGGACTAATAGTCGGTTCGCCGGTGGGCCAGTCTGACCCTGGCTGCCACTGTAATAAACCCCAAGGACCCAGGACCCTAGCACTGCAAGGCAACAGGGTTACCCATATGGTACATCACTGCTCTGCTGCCACTGTAATAAACCCCTGTAGGACCCCAAGGACCCAGGACCCCAACCAGAGGCGTAGCTAGCGGGGGGGCAGGGGGGGCGGTGGCCCCGGGCCCACTGCATCTCGGGGGCCCACTGAATCTCGGGGGCCCACTTCGGGGCCGCCGCAACACAGCTTACCCTCACATATTAACTGCATCGGCGTCTGCATGACACCGATACAGTTAAAATACATTCTCTACACGTACGTAGCTCGTAAACCACAAGCCCATTCAGGCCTGTGGCCTACGAGCTTCCCTAAGATGTCTGCGTCCTGGCACAGACGTCTGTGCGATGACGTCATTATCCTGCGCCGTCCGCGCCAGGACGCAGGTCCTGCTTCTTCAGTAAGCGGCAGCAGTGCTGGCGGTGGAGACTCCTCCTCGGGGGATCGGAGGTAGGTGAGTAGCATTGACTTTTTTTTTTTTAACTCACTTTGGGCATTGTAATTGGGGGTCGGGGGGATGGGGGTAATACATATAAGAGGTCAGTTGGGAGCATTGGGGATTTAGATAAGAGGCCATAACTAATATAGGGGGTATTAGGGGGCTTTAATAAAAGAGGATATAAATTATAGTGAAAGGTCAATGGGGGCTGTATGAATGTAAGGGGAGATAATATTAGGGGGCATTGGGGCAGTATTAAAGGGGTTTTCTAGGGAATAATAAAGTTTAATGGTAAGGATTGTATTGGGCAAATTGGAGAGGAGGCGGGGAAAGTGAAACATAAAAAAATACTCACTTGTCCCCGGGCTACCGATGTCCTCAGCCCTCTGCTGCTGTCAGTCCAGGCACACGCACGCCGCTTCACTACCGGAAGTCCTGCACTGCATGTGATTGGCCTCAGCAGTGGCTGGAAAAGACTCGGTGATGTCACTCATATACATGACTGGGTCCTTTCCAGCCAATATTGAGGCCACTGATGACCTCAGCAGTCACGTATGGCACGTGTCTGAACAGACAGTGGCGGCAGACACCAGAGCACTGGGGACAGGTAAGGCTGGGGTCACACTAGCGCTCGGTTTCCGTTTTTCGGGTCCACTTGGGGACCCGAAAAACAGAAACCCAATTCGCTTGTAAAGCAGTTACCTGCGAAATACGTGTATAATGGAGTCTGCTGGGTTTCCGTCTGGTTTCTGCCTGAAAAATGTGGAGAAAAAAGGCCTGCTTGCAGGACTTTTCTTTCCGCATTTTTGAAACGGAATGGGGGACAGAATCCCTCAACGGGGTTCAAGTGTTGGTGTGAATCTAGCCTGAGTATTATTTTTTTATCACCTACTGCACCTCCACTGTGATTTGTCCACTTCCTGGACAACCCCTTTAAAGAGAACCTTTCATGTCCTCACGAACCTGTGATTTTATATACCGCTAGAAAGCAGACAGTCGGCTTTCCCATTATGTGCGCCGGTGGAGGAGATATCGGTGCCGTTAGTTTCAGCACATATCTGTCCCCACTGTCAGAAGGGCGTTCCTGACAGTTTAGCGTCATCGCTGGGCGGTAAGGAAGGCTCCCCCTCACAGTACTCTAACATAGCCTTGTACTGTCAGAGGGGGCGTTCCTTACCGCCCTGCGATGACACTGAGCTTTGAGTAAGGCCCCTCCCCCAGTACAAGTCTTGGGGGGGGGGGCGTTCCTCACAGCCCAGCGATGACGCTAGACTGTCAGGAACGCCCTTCTAACGGTGGGGAGAGATCAGTGCCAAAACTAACAGCACCGATATCTCCTCCACCCGGGCACATAATGGGAAAGCCGACAGTGCGCTGAATTCAGTGGTATATAAAACCGCATATGCATGAGAACATGAAAGGTCGTCTTTAATACAAAGGGGTTATTAATGGGCATTATTAATACAGAGGGGCATTTATGTAAGAGGGCATAATGTATACAAGGAGACATATGAGGGTATAATTAATAATAGGGGAATTGGGAAATATTAATTTTAGGTGGCACTCGGGCATTAAATTGATTTAAGGGGGTACACAGGGCATTATTAATTAGGGGGTATTATTAATTGAAGGGCAGTATTAAATAAATGGGGCACATAGGAGCATTATCAAATTAAAAAGGCACATGGGGTTATTATTCATTTCCAGGGGATTTTATATCATATATTGTATAATTGAGGGTAGCAGCAGGATGGGGGTGCAGGTGAGGACAATGTGGGTCGTGTGCCTGGAAAAGTGAGGAGCCGATAAATGTAAACCGTCAGAGACGTCACAACATTGTTCCTGTACTGTATTTACCTAACTGGTCTTTACAGCCCTGTGTAGAACCACAATATACCTGTATACGGTCACCGTTAGTGATAGTGTTGGTATACCTGAGTTGGGGGCCCACTTGGATGTGTTCGCCCCCCCCTGTGCTGAACCCCTAGCTACGCCTCTGACCCCAACACTGCAAGGCAACATTGCTACCTGTAGGGAACACCACTGCTCTGCTCCCACTGTAATAGACCCCTGTAGGACCCCAAGGGGTCCAGAGACTTTTCCATGGATCCACAAATCTCTGTGCTACTTTCTGACCCTCTGCCTGACTGACCTCCTATTATGACTCCTATTGTGGTACAGCCGGTGTCCTGTCTATCCTCATGTCTGCTGTATCTGGTGGAGACCTCTCTGGTGACACGACCTGAGGATTCACTGTCAGGAGGACCAAACCTCCCTGTATAACGCGCTCCACAATCTGGTTAGCTCACAGTCACGTCTGTCCTAATCCAGAAGATCCAGAACTACAGTCACACGTGGTGGGATGGGACGGAGAGGTCTCTGCAGACTGCACATTACTGAGGGAGAACGTCCGCTCACCTGTCTACGCTGAATCCTGGCCACGTTACAGTAGTGTTCAAAATAATAGCAGTCCAATAAGTCTAACCGGATGAATCCGTGTATTTGGCATAAATTATATCACCACATGTCGTACAATTTACCAGTTTCTGCCGTAGATTCTTAGACAATTATCAGACTCAGCATTCCTGATCTGAAGGTTTCTGAGTCTGTGTATTTGAATAATTAATTGGAAGGGGCGTGCCCAGAATAATCACGGTGCAGAGGTCAATGAGTGAGGTCAATCATTGTGTGAAGACACCGGTGTGAATCAGGCCCCTTATGTAAGGCTGAGGCCAGCACATGGTGGACATGAATTCCTCCCTGAAAGCCTGAGAAATATGGGACGTTCCACACATTGCTCAGAAGATCAGAGAACTGTGATTAAAGAGTGGATTGGAGAGGGTGAAACCTATAAAGAAGAGCAGACAATGATCGGCTGCTCAGCTAAGATGGAAAGCAAAACCAGAGAGACCTGGAAGAAAACGGAAGACGGCCATTGGAATGGATGGAAGACGAGGCAGAATGGCAAAACCTTAGCCAATGATCAGCTCCAGGATGACCAGAGACAGTCTCAAGTTACCTGTGAGTCCTGTGACAGGTAGAAGACGCCTGTGTGAAGATAATCTATTAGCAAGAAGTCCCCGCAAAGTCCCACTGCTAAAAAACAGACTGAGGCGGATACAAAGAAGACATCATCTGGCCGAAAGAGAAATGGAGAAACATTTTGTGGACTGATGAAAGTAAAATTGTTCTTTTTGGGTCCAAGGACCGCAAACAGTTCATCAGACGCCCCCCAAACTCTGAATCCAACCACAATACACTCTGAAGACAGTGAAGCTGGTGGTACAAGCATCATAATATGGGCATGTAGCTCTTACTATGGGGCCGCACACCAGGGATCATGGACCAGATGGCAGATATCAGAATACATGAAGAGGTCATGTGGCCTCACGCTGAAGAGGAAATGCCCTTGAAATGGGAATTTTTACAAGACATCGACGCTGAACACACCAGGAAACCACAAAAATCTTGGCTCCAGTCCAAAAAAAATTAGTTTATGGAATGGCCAGCCCAATCCCCGGACCTTAATCCCATAGAACACTTGTGGGGTGACATCAAAAATGACATTTCTGAGGCAAAACCAACAAATACAAATAAATTGTGGGATGTAGTGAAAGCATCGAGGGCTGGAATAGCAGCTGAGAGGTGACAAGTGACAGGTGACAAGTGACAGGTGACAGATGACAAGTGAAAGGTGCCAGGTAATATATGGCTGGTGCCAGGTGACAAGTGACAGGTGACAAGTGACAGGTGACAGATGACAAGTGAAAGGTGCCAGGTAATATATGGCTGGTGCCAGGTGACAAGTGACAGGTGACAGATGACAGGTGACAGATGACAAGTGACAGGTGCCAGGTAATATATGACTGGTGCCAGGTGAAAGATGACAGGTGACAAGTGACAGGTGACAAGTGACAGGTGACAGGAGACAAGTGAGGGGTGACAGGAGACAAGTGACAGATGACAAGTGAAAGGTGCCAGGTAATATATGACTGGTGCCAGGTGAAAGATGACAGGTGACAAGTGACAGGTGACAGGTGACAGGAGACAAGTGACAGATGACAGATGACAAGTGACAGGTGACAGAAGACAAGTGACAGATGACAAGTGAAAGGTGCCAGGTAATATATGACTGGTGACAAGTGGCAGGTGACAGATGACAAGTAACAGGTGACTGGTGACAGGTGACTGGTGGCTGGTGACAGGTGACTGGTGACAGGTGACTGGTGACAAGTGACAGGTGACTGGTGACAAGTGACAGGTGACTGGTGACAAGTGACTGGTGACAAGTGAGAGGTGACTGGTGACAAGTGACAGGTGACTGGTGACAAGTGACTGGTGACAAGTGACAGGTGACTGGTGACAAGTGACAGGTGACTGGTGACAAGTGACAGGTGACTGGTGACAAGTGACTGGTGACAAGTGACAGGTGACTGATGACAAGTGACAGGTGACTGATGACAAGTGACAGGTGACTGGTGACAAGTGACAACTGACAACTGACAGGTGACTGGTGACAAGTAACTGGTGACAAGTGACTGGTGACTGGTGACAGGTGACTGGTGACAAGTGACAGGTGTCTGGTGACAGGTGACAGGTAACAAGTGACTGGTGACAAGTGACAAGTGACAGGTGACTGGTGACAAGTGACAGGTGACTGGTGACAGGTGACAAGTGACAGGTGACAGTTAATATATGGCTGGTGCCAGGTGAAAGATGACAGGTGACAAGTGACAGGTGACAAGTGACAGGTGACTGGTGACAAGTGACTGGTGACAAGTGACAGGTGACTGATGACAAGTGACAGGTGACTGGTGACAAGTGACTGGTGACGAGTGACAACTGACAGGTGACTGGTGACAAGTGACTGGTGACAGGTGACTGGTGACAGGTGACTGGTGACAAGTGACAGGTGTCTGGTGACAGGTGACAGGTAACAAGTGACTGGTGACAAGTGACTGGTGACAAGTGACTGGTGACAAGTGACAAGTGACAGGTGACTGGTGACAAGTGACAAGTGACAGGTGACTGGTGACAAGTGACTGGTGACAAGTGACAGGTGACAGGTGACTGGTGACAAATGACAAGTGACAGGTGCCAGAAGTTGGATGACTTTATGTAACAGATGTGAAAAAGTTCTGAAACCTGCGGTTATACAACTAAATATTAGGCGAGTGATTCACAGGAAGCTGAATCCTAAAGAAAAGAGTTTGTAAAGACCAATCCAGACCCTGCTATTATTACTGGACAGCCCAATCTTCATGTTTTGTTACTTTCTGTAAAGTGCTTCATTATAGACATAGAAATAAAAACTAGTAGAAAGATTTTGTGCTTCTCATGTTTTTGCGCACACTGCTATTACTTATATACCATCTAATGTATGTCTATATGTGTATGGTGGAGGAGACACAAAGGTTACACACTAGGAGGTGGGAGACCTCCTGCCATTACTGTCCATGTGGCCCCCGGCCTGCTATTGGCTTTCTGTGCACTGGACATTGGGCCCCAGGTATTAATAATGTCTCTAGCCGAGGGTTACAGTGAATATATAGATATAGATATGTCATGTAGCGTGGGCCGTATTCCTTGGTGCCCACTGATGAACAGAGCGCTGTGTATATAGAGGCTTACAACTATACAGAAGGGGGCACATACTTTCTCATATCATTGTTAATATGGTCCACATAACTACATGTGATGATAATCTGAGGTTTCCTTGTTCCACAGACTCGTCTTCTCCGTGTCCCGATCCCTGGATTCTTATTACAAACAAGTGTTATTACTTCTCCGAGACCACAAAGACCCAAAGAGACAGCACAAAAGACTGCGAGAGCCGCAACTCCAGACTGGCCACCGTGAAGGAGGGGACGATACTGGTCAGTCACAGGGTCCTCCGGGAAGTGGGAATCGGGCTTATTAATAAAGGGTTAATGGAGCACAGGTCAGCTTGGCTGTTCTGAAGGTAGGGGTGGGACGTATGGCTGGGTGTGGATATGTTCCATACAACACTTTGGTACATGGCATGGTGGACATTGGACACGGTGGACATGAGTGAATACTACTAGCTACTACCAAAGCACAGCTCACATCTTAGTTGTAAAAGGACTTTCTAATCTCCGTCCGATGGCAGATGTTGGAGGAGAGAAGATGATGGAACATGCTTGATCCATCGCTCTAACAGGGTATAAAGCTAGAGGGGTCCGTGGGACAGAGGATGGGGTAGAGAATAGTTGCTGGTAGACATCTATCTGAGGTATAAAGGTATCTTTACACATGCCTTTAATAATCCTCTTTAATAATCCCCTTGTCCCTACTGTTTGCACCGGTCAGTCTTCTCACTATCAGTATGTGTGCACTGCTCTCTAAGGTACGGTCTCATCTGTGATAACCACCTGGACGCTTCTCCTGAGCTGCTGATCCTCTTTGGACTGCTCTACCCTGTTCTGTTCTGCTTGGGTTGTAGAGTCACGTTGTATCTGATGGTAACTGTCCCCATCTTGTACAGCGCTGCGGAGTATGTGGGTGCTTTATAATTACATTATTGTGACATATCCTGCATATTGTGTTATACAGAGTCTGGTGACCATCACAGAGCAGAAATTCTGGATCGGACTTGAAAGTCTTGGAACTCAGGACATTACTGGAACCTGGTCAGGAATATGGTCTGATGGGAGCGCTGTGTAAGTAACCTGCCCCCGCCCTGACCACAAATGGTGGAACCTGGTCAGGAAGATGGTCTGATGGGAGCGTTGTGTAAGTAACCTGCCCCCGCCCTGACCACAAATGGTGGAACCTGGTCAGGAAGATGGCCTGATGGGAGCGCTGTGTAAGTAACCTGCCCCCGCCCTGACCACAAATGGTGGAACCTGGTCAGGAAGATGGTCTGATGGGAGCGTTGTGTAAGTAACCTGCCCCCGCCCTGACCACAAATGGTGGAACCTGGTCAGGAAGATGGCCTGATGGGAGCGCTGTGTAAGTAACCTGCCCCCGCCCTGACCACAAGGATTGTAGGAAGCTTCTTTCTTGTGCAGAAATCATGGCTGCTTTGGTGATTTTCAGTTCTCAGGACCCAGAGTCAGCAGACCCATCCCCCACAATGTGTGACCACTGTATGGTGGGGTTACTGGTATATACTGGACCTACAGTAGCTATAGTTGGGCCTATGCTGTCCTCTACTTCTGACCTCTCCATCCATAGAACATTCTCCTCACAGGTGTGAGCCGAGCATTGGCCGCTCCTCTTGGGTAATTTGCTCTTCTCCTCCCATTAATCCAATCGTCGTGGAATTCTATGCAGGGACCTCGGCTGAGGCTGGAGAAGCTGCCACCTACTGGAGCTTCTGTCTCCTCCAGGCTGACATGTTGTTGGTTCCTTGTAGTCAGTTGTCACTGCAGTTCTCTGGAGTCCATGGTCAGGTTAGACATGACCATATCAGATATTTCCCTCCCATTGGAGTTTTCTGTCACTTGTTATTTGTCTTTGTTATGGATCCTCCAGTCATCACGTTATATTTATATATATATATATATATATATATATATATATATATGGTGACAATTTGGGGGGATTAATCTCAATGACGGCAGACTCCTGGACCCGAAAGCGGTGGTTGTGGGACTGGGCGCCAGAGAGACAGCGTTCAGACGGGGCCAATTCAAAGCAAAATGGCTTTTATTCAGCTTAGGAAACTGTAACATAAACAAAACAAAAACAGCCTGGGCCACAGTTAGGGCACTAACTCACTGCTTGACCTCTATCTATCCTCTGGGGCAACAAGCAGCCTGACTCATGCTCCGCTCGAGCCAAAAGTCCTCTTTTGGAAGCCAGCCCTCCTGGGACAAACCGCCTGTATGTCCTTGGCTGGTTCCACACTCCCTGGTTCCTGCAGGTCGCCACAACAGCTCTGCTGCTGTCTCTAGTCCTTCTGGAGTTACGCCCCACCCATAGGTGTGGCTGAGGACCTTTTCAGGCCTGGCCCTGGGTCACTCATTAGCGCCCTCTGGGTTCATAGTCTCACAATACTGTATATATATATATATATTATATAGGTCATACATGCTATATATACAGTGGGGAAAAAAGTATTTAGTCAGCCACCAATTGTGCAAGTTCTCCCACTTATAAAGATGAGGCCGTCCTGTAATTGTCATCATAGGTAGACCTCAACTATGAGAGACAAAATGAGAAAACTAATCCAGAAAATCACATTGTCTGATTTTTTAAGAATTTATTTGCAAATTATGGTGGAAAATGACTATAGGTCATACATGTTATAGGGCTCATCTTCATGACTTTCTGGTGTCCACGTTATTATGATGAGTAACTCTGACTCTTGTCTCATGTAGAAACATCTCTGAAGGATCAGGAACCTGCGCAAAGATCAAGAGAGTCCTCAGCTTACACAACTGTCTCCACGAACTGCACTGGATCTGTGAGCGGGATCTCCTGGATCTGTGAATTTTTATAATTAAAACAAATGAGAACATCTACAAGAATAACACTGTATTCACAATCCAAAAATAAATGGAATAAAACAAAGCAAACGTTATAGGAAACAATAAGCAGTGCATTAAAAGTAGAAGCAAAAACCATCAAACACGAGACCCCCCCTAATATGGAGACCCCCCAGAACTACTAATGTCCCAATACAACTATATAGTGAATAGTATAGGGGTCTAAGATAAAATCTTCAAGGGGCCTAACTATAGGGGTGATCTGAGCGGCTGTATCTAATCCTCATTCTCCGCTCACCGGCGGAGATCTACTAGTGAGGTATACTGTACCATATATAGATCTGAGCCCCTCTCTCTGTCCCCCCTCTCTCTACCCTTCTCTCTATCTCTGCCCCTCTCTGCCTCTATCCCCCTCTCTGTCCCTGTCTATGTCCCTCTCTCTCTCTGACCATCTCTGTCCTTGTCTCTACTCCTCTCTGTCCCTGTCTCTGCCCCTTTCTCTACCCCTTTCTTTGTCCCTGTCTCTGCCCCCCCTTCTCTGTCCCTGTCTCTGCCCCGCTCTCTGTCTCTGCCCAGCTCTCTGTCTCTGCCCCGCTCTCTGTCTCTGTCCCTGTCTCTGCCTCTCTCTGTCTCTGCCCCTCTCTCTGCCCTTCTCTCTGTCCTTGTTTCTGCTTCTCTCACTGTCTCTGCCCCTCTCTCTCTCTGCGCCTCTGTCTCTGTCCCCCTCTCTCTTTCTATGCCCTGTTCTCTGTCTCTGTCCCCCTCTCTCTGCCCCTCTCTCTGTCCCTGTCTCTGCCTCTCTCTCTGTTTCTGTCCTTGCCTCTGCCCTGCTCTCTGTCCCTGTCTCTGCCCCTCTCTGTCCCTGCCTCTGCCCCTCTCTCTGTCTCTGTCCCTGCTCTCTGTCCCTGCCTCTGCCCCACTCTCTGTCCCTGACTCTGCCCCCGCTCTCTGTCTCTGTCCCTGTCTCTGTCCCTGTCTCTGCCCCTCTCTCTGTCTCTGTCCCTCTCTCTGTCTCTGCCCCTCTCTCTGTCCCTGTCTCTGCCCCTCTCTCTGTCTCTCTCTCTGTCTCTGCCCCTCTCTCTGTCTCTGCCCCTCTCTCTGTCCCTGTCTCTGCCCCTCTCTCTGTCTCTGCCCCTCTCTCTGTCCCTGCCTCTGCCCCGCTCTGTGTCCCTGTCTCTGCCCCTCTCTCTGTCCCTGCCTCTGCCCCGCTCTGTGTCCCTGTCTCTGCCCCTCTCTCTGTCTCTGCCCCCCTCTCTCTGTCTCTGTCTCTGCCCCTCTCTCTGTCTCTGCCCCTCTCTCTGTCCCTGCCTCTGCCCCGCTCTGTGTCCCTGTCTCTGCCCCTCTCTCTGTCCCTGCCTCTGCCCCGCTCTTTGTCTCTGTCCCTGTCTCTGCCCCTCTCTCTGTCCCTGTCTCTGCCCCGCTCTGTGTCCCTGCCTCTGCCCCTCTCTCTGTCCCTGCCTCTGCCCCGCTCTGTGTCCCTGTCTCTGCCCCTCTCTCTGTCCCTGCCTCTGCCCCACTCTCTGTCTCTGTCCCTGTCTCTGCCCCTCTCTCTGTCCCTGCCTCTGCCCCGCTCTCTGTCTCTGTCCCTGTCTCTGCCCCTCTCTCTGTCTCTGTCTCTGTCCCTCTCTCTGTCTCTGTCCATTACATCACACCGCTCTCGTCCTCGGCTCTCCTCTCTTCTTCTGGTGGAGCCGCTTTATATAACTCCGCCTCCTTTCTGGAAAGTTCTGAGCAGACTGTACCACTTCTGCTTACAGGTGAGCTACAGCTAAGAATGGTATAATCCTCAGCAAAAGTCACAAACACAAATGTGTGAATAATAAAAACCCTACAAAACAGCAGAAGTCAGAATAAGGATCAGACATGTCCAACATGGGAACAGTTTTATGTCCACGGTCTAGGGTGCCCACGCCCACTGCTGGGTATACGCAGAGCTGAACTGCCGTATCTAAGCCGCCATGTTAGACCAGTTGTCTTATTGCTATGAACTCTCCACTATATATATATTATTGAGGACAAAGCGAGTAAAAGCTATGTCTTGGGGCTTCTACCTCTGACTCTTTAAGACCCCAGCAATGAATCTAGTTGTAGGGTCTTCACTTATAGCCACGTTGTGAGAAGTTGTGCGGAGGCCTAAGCTGACCTTTCACTCGAGGGCCAGTGAAGATATAACAGAAAAAATCAGGCAAAATAAACCAAATTGAAGCATATGTGGAACCCTATACAATAGAAACTATAGCAAAATAGGCAAATTCCACAAATAAATACATTTATAAATTTATTGAAAAATTATCATATAAAAGAATGATTACATACATATATACAGAGAGGAACAATCTATCCACAATAGTGATAAATTACACGTGTAGGACATACTTTATGTTTAGTATTACTCTATGTAGTATCTCCTACACGTGTAATGTATCACTATTATGGAAGATGTTCCGGTCTGTGTATATGTGAGTGTAGATGTAGTGTCTGTGTATATGTAATGTAGATGTAGTGTCTGTGTATATGTAGTGTAGATGTAGTGTCTGTGTATATGTAGTGTAGATGTAGTGTCTGTGTATATGTAATGTAGATGTAGTGTCTGTGTATATGTAGTGTAGATGTAGTGTCTGTGTATATGTAGTGTAGATGTAGTGTCTGTGTATATGTAGTGTAGATGTAGTGTCTGTGTATATGTAGTGTAGATGTAGTGTCTGTGTATATGTAGTGTAGATGTAGTGTCTGTGTATATGGGGGGTAGTGTATATGTAATGTAGATGTAGTGTCTGTGTATATGTAGTGTAGATGTAGTGTCTGTGTATATGTAGTGTAGATGTAGTGTCTGTGTATATGTAGTGTAGATGTAGTGTCTGTGTATATGTAGTGTAGATGTAGTGTCTGTGTATATGTAGTGTAGATGTAGTGCTGTGTATATGTAGTGTAGATGTAGTGTCTGTGTATATGTAGTGTAGATGTAGTGTCTGTGTATATGTAGTGTAGATGTAGTGTCTGTGTATATGTAGTGTAGATGTAGTGTCTGTGTATATGTAGTGTAGATGTAGTGTCTGTGTATATGTAGTGTTGTGTATATGTAATGTAGATGTAGTGTCTGTGTATATGTAATGTAGATGTAGTGTCTGTGTATATGTAGTGTAGATGTAGTGTCTGTGTATATGTAGTGTAGATGTAGTGTCTGTGTATATGTAGTGTAGATGTAGTGTCTGTGTATATGTAATGTAGATGTAGTGTCTGTGTATATGTAGTGTAGATGTAGTGTCTGTGTATATGTAGTGTAGATGTAGTGTCTGTGTATATGTAGTGTAGATGTAGTGTCTGTGTATATGTAGTGTAGATGTAGTGTCTGTGTATATGTAGTGTAGATGTAGTGTCTGTGTATATGTAGTGTAGATGTAGTGTCTGTGTATATGTAGTGTAGATGTAGTGTCTGTGTATATGTAGTGTAGATGTAGTGTCTGTGTATATTAGTGTAGGTAGTGTTGTGTAAGGTGTAGATGTAGTGTCTGTGTATATGTAATGTAGATGTAGTGTCTGTGTATATGTAATGTAGATGTAGTGTCTGTGTATATGTAATGTAGATGTAGTGTCTGTGTATATGTAGTGTAGATGTAGTGTCTGTGTATATGTAGTGTTGGTGTAGATGTAGTGTCTGTGTATATGTAGTGTAGATGTAGTGTCTGTGTATATGAGAGATGTAGTGTTGTGTAGATGTGATGTAGTGTCTGTGTATATGTAGTGTAGATGTAGTGTCTGTGTATATGTAGTGTAGATGTAGTGTCTGTGTATATGTAGTGTAGATGTAGTGTCTGTGTATATGTAGTGTAGATGTAGTGTCTGTGTATATGTAGTGTAGATGTAGGTCTGTGTATATGTAGTGTAGATGTAGTGTCTGTGTATATGTAGTGTAGATGTAGTGTCTGTGTATATGTAGTGTAGATGTAGTGTCTGTGTATATGTAATGTAGATGTAGTGTCTGTGTATATGTAGTGTAGATGTAGTGTCTGTGTATATGTAATGTAGATGTAGTGTCTGTGTATATGTAATGTAGATGTAGTGTCTGTGTATATGTAATGTAGATGTAGTGTCTGTGTATATGAGTGTAGATTATGTAGTGTCTGTGTATATGTAGTGTAGATGTAGTGTCTGTGTATATGTAGTGTAGATGTAGTGTCTGTGTATATGTAGTGTAGATGTAGTGTCTGTGTATATGTAGTGTAGATGTAGTGTCTGTGTATATGTAGTGTAGATGTAGTGTCTGTGTATATGTAGTGTAGATGTAGTGTCTTTGTATATGTAGTGTAGATGTAGTGTCTGTGTATATGTAGTGTAGATGTAGTGTCTGTGTATATGTAGTGTTAATCTGTGTTCCCTTAGTCCCACAGCAGCACAATATCGGGGTATTTCTGCCTCTGTGTGCTGGTAGGACAGAATGGAATTTTTAATGAACAATAAATGGTTAACAGTAACCCCTCCCCCTCCTCAGTATAAGGAAGGAAGTACCAACCCCCCAGGGTGTTTCTTTCTGTCCTGTGTTGGTGGGACAGTTGGTGAAGGTTATTCCTTCCCTATAGTGAGGTTATTCAGATTTCTGGATGACTTTCCCCTCCTCTCTCCTGTTGGTCTATCCTCCTGTGAGGAGTCTTTTCTGCCTTTGGCTCTCCTTGTCTGTCTTTCCAGCCTCTGCGGCTTAGTCTTCGCTGCAGGAAAGGCCTTGTTTCAGCTGTAGCTTATAATGTGCGGCCGGACAGGTCCGCTGCCTTTGAGTGTCCGCACTGACCCCTTGCGGCTATGTAAGCCTCGCATTACTTGTCTTATTGCGATGCACGGCGTTTCCTGCTACTTCTCTCCAGCTCCTGTGTGTGGGGGCGCCGGAGTCCAGAGTACACTGGCTTGCGTGCGTGCGTGCGTGATGACATCATTGAACCTCCTTCAGGTGAACTGCTAGGTAAGGTGTTTTACCTTATCTTCCGCTGCGGGGCAGCCTTTTTCTTCCAAAAAAAAAAAAAATGAAGAGAAATAAAGGACTATTATTTTCTGTGTAAACTGTCTCAGGTATTGGGAGAGTCTTTGCTCTCCATTTCTTCTATATAAGTCTGCTGCTTCGTTTCTTCTGCCACTTTGTTGTTTGGCAGAGAGTGTGCATGCTGGACATTCTAGTTCACAGACTTGTACTGTTGCGGTTTTTTCTGGCTTTCTTGCTATTTACTCTTACACTTGTGGTAAGATGTCTTCCTCTGCATCGGGTGGTGATGAGTCCTCCAGGTAAGTCTGCATCTAGGCACAAACATCTAACCTGTCGCTCCTGTGAAATTCCCTTGCCTGATGGTTACGAATTCAATACATGCCACCAGTGTTGCTCAAAAAAACCCTCTTAGGAATCCAAAATTAGAGATGTGGTTATTTGGGTTAAGGAGTATTCAGGACACCATGAAGGACTAGAAAGAGTCCATAACTCACTTGTCTGAGAGGTCCAGACGCAGTGAGGCATCCGCTTCTGTCATACAATCTGATGAGGTGTTCAGGATCATAGAGGAAACTAATTCTTCATCTGAGGATTCAGATACGGATATAGCAAAACCGCTTTTTCCTCTGGAGAAAATTCAGAGATTATTGAAGTCCATCGGGTCAAGGGACTATGATGTTGACCTTGGGGAAGCCTCTAGTTCCACCTCTAGGGGCCTAAGGCCTTCAAAGTGGACGACATGCTTAAAAGAGCAATGTCCACCAAGTGGAAACACCCAGAGAAGACCTGCGTGTTATCCAAGAGGTTCAAGACACTCTTCCCAATAGCTGAGGACCAGGTGGGTCCACCACCTAAGCTTAACTTGGTGGTCGCCAAATTGTCCAGGCGAACCCTTGTACCCCCTGAGGGCACATCTAGCCTTCAGGATCCCATGGACCACTGGGCAGAGGAAAGTGTATATGGCTTTCTCTGCACAGTGTTTGGTATCGCTACTTGTGAGGTAGCTAAGAAGCTGTGCTCCGGCCTCTCTTCATTAAAAAGAGATATCAATTACCTCAATGACTAGGGCCTTGACTTCGGCTGCCCGTCGCCCCCTATGGTTAAAACCCTGGAGAGCAGATTATGCCTCAAAATTTGATATTTGGGGGCAGAATACAATAAAATTATAGAAGGACTAGTGGCAAAGGAAGGAAAGTCCTTCTACAGTTCTTCAGGGCAGATAGCGTCACAGAGGACAGTCTCCTCAAAGACCGCCACCTGCAAGAGGTCACGTGTGGACGTTCCAGGTTCCTGAGTGGGAACTCCAACCATCTTTTTTTCCATGATGACAGGAAAATCAGAAAGCTAGTGTGATGGTACGAGGCTCAGATATGGATTTATGGTATTAATACCGATCTGTATTAGCACACAGTGGGGGTTGGTGCCTAGGATCAAGTCTAGTGGGGCAACTGGAATGTAATCAGACTAATCTCTAGCGCAGTTCTATTGTCCTGTCCCTGAAGCCATCATCCATTTGGTTACAGGGCTGGGAGCTGTGGTGCCTGGGATCTGTAAACAACAACCCTTTGATCCCCAGAGAGTCACTGACACAAGCCTGTATCTGCATCAGACTGCTACCCTCATTAACCCAGCAGGGGGTCCCACAGATAGGATGTGCTGGGGAAACTCCCCACATACTAATAGCAGACCGGCCAAGCCTCTGCTTCAAAGGGATTATGGTTTTATGACAATATCTGTCCTGGGGAACATCTTACAGTCACCCTGATAAATTCTCCAGATGTGTCAGGTCAAGGCGCACGCTTAGAATATACACATGTCACAGTTCAAAGTCCGGCAAAGGTCCAGGCACTGATCTCCTTACCCAAAGGGAGTTGGGGTGTCAACCCTGGAGTCTACATGCTGGGGATCTCGCCACAAACCCTATCATATTGCTGGCGCGACCCTATAGTCATCGGGCAAGGAATTATAAAGAAAAATGATTCCAAGAGATGTAGAGAGGGGGGTCGGGGCTCCTCCCCCTGGTGACCTCACTTAGGGAGGAGACCAGGGGAGGTAAAAGGTCTCAGTCCAGGTTGAAACAGTCTCTTTTGTTTTCTGTCCTTTGTCATGTGTGGTTCCAGAAGGAGAGGTGTGGGGAAGGTCAAGTTGGAGACTCCCACCATGTGCTCACCATGTGCTCTCCATGCGGCCTAAGCAGCGAGTCCTGAGACCATTTTGTTAACCTAGAAGAGGTGTAACCACATGTAGGGAACACATGCTTTGCTTAAGAATGTACCCTGAGCCAGCACATGGCTCAGAGAAATGGACTATCTACTTGTTCTGGAAATGGTCTTTTGCCTTTTGCTCTGCTAAGATTCAACTGCTACTGGACTTTATAAGATACGTGCCCTGGCTCATGATCCACATCATCATCTGGAGCCAGAGATCTAATCACAGACTTGTGTTGGTAACATATTCTTTTCTTTCTGTTATCTCCCATTTTTTATTTTGTGCACCGTGTCATGTTGCTTTCTACTTGTATTTGCTTGCTAATCTCTACATGTTTTCTCTGTATGTGTTAAGTGTCTAGTGCCGACCTGTTTAGGGGTTAATAAATACAGTGCCTTGCGAAAGTATTCGGCCCCCTTGAACTTTTCAGCCTTTTGCCACATTTCAGGCTTCAGACATAAAGATATAAAATTTAAATTTTTTGGTGAAGAATCAACAACAAGTGGGACACAATCGTGAAGTGGAACGAAATTTATTGGTTATTTTAAACTTTTGTAAAAAATAAAAAACTGAAAAGTGGGGCGTGCAATATTATTCGGCCCCTTTACTTTCAGTGCAGCAAACTCACTCCAGAAGTTCAGTGAGGATCTCTGAATGATCCAATGTTGTCCTAAATGACTGATGATGATAAATATAATCCACCTGTGTGTAATCAAGTCTCCGTATAAATGCACCTGCTCTGTGATAGGCTCAGGGTTCTGTTTAAAGCGCAGAGAGCATCATGAAGACCAAGGAACACACCAGGCAGGTCCATGATACTGTTGTGGAGAAGTTTAAAGCCGGATTTGGATACAAAAAGATTTCCCAAACTTTAAACATCCCAAGGAGCACTGTGCAAGCGATCATATTGAAATGGAAGGAGTATCAGACCACTGCAAATCTACCAAGACCCGGCCGTCCCTCTAAACTTTCATCTCAAACAAGGAGAAGACTGATCAGAGATGCAGCCAAGAGGCCCATGATCACTCTGGAGGAACTGCAGAGATCTACAGCTGAGGTGGGAGAGTCTGTCCATAGGACAACAATCAGTCGTACACTGCACACATCTGGCCTTTATGGAAGAGTGGCAAGAAGAAAGCCATTTCTCACAGATATCCATAAAAAGTCACCTGGGAGACACCAAACATGTGGAAGAAGGTGCTCTGCTCAGAGGAAACCAAAATCCAACTTTTTGGCCACAATACAAAACAATATGTTTGGTGTAAAAGCAGCACAGCTCATCCCCCTGAACACACCATCCCCACTGTCACACATGGTGGGGGCAGCATCATGGTTTGGGCCTGCTTTTCTTCAGCAGGGACAGGGAAGATGGTTAAAATTGATGGGAAGATGGATGGAGCCAAATACAGGACCATTCTGGAAGAAAACCTGTTGGAGTCTGCAAAAGACCTGAGACTGGGACGGAGATTTATCTTTCAACAAGACAATGATCCCAAACATAAAGCCAAATCTACAATGGAATGGTTCCCAAATAAACGTATCCAGGTGTTAGAATGGCCAAGTCAAAGTCAATGGGATTTATCTCCCCTTGGAGCCTCTAGAAGAGGTTGAGATTAAATTTCTCACACTAAAGACAGTGTTCCTTTTGACCATAACCTCAGCTCAAAGAGTTGGTGAGTACAACTAAGATTTATGCCAGGGTTCCTCCCTAAGGTACCCTCATATTCTAACCTAAACCAGGTTATCTCATTACCAGTTTTCTCTCAGTCCGTCATCTCTGGAGGAAGTTAAACTTCACTCCCTGGATGTGGCCAGATGCCTCAGAATTTATATTCAGAGGTCTCAGCCTTTTAGACGGTCAGAGAATTTTTTTCTACCATTTGCTGGGAAGAATAAAGGGCTCGAGGCCTCTAAAGCCTCCTTGGCACGCTGGATTAATGAAGCCATAAAATTGCCTTTCACTTCACAGAGGTTAGACCCACTGAGTTTGTTCGAGCTCATTCTACAAGAGCCCTCTCTACCTTTTGGGTGGAAAGAAGCTCTGTTCCTTGGGAACAGATTTGTTCAGCAGCTTCTTGGAGCTCTCTCCATACCTTTGTTAATCATTGCAGATTTAACACCCGGGGGTATGGAGGCCACTTCCTTTGGCCGTTCCGTGTTAAGTTCCATTCTTCAAGAGGGCCCTCCCTAGGGTTCTGCTTGCTAGATCCCCAGTATTGTGCTGCTGGTGGGATGAAAGGGAAGTATAGATTATGATGTTAATCTATTTTCCCTTAGTCCCAACAGCAGCACAAGGCTCCCTCCCTATATGTTATGTATTTGTCTTTATAATTACACGCTGAGGGGTTGGTACTTCCATCCTTATATTGAGGAGGGGGAGGGGTTACTGTTAACCATTTATTGTTCGTTAAAAATTCCATTCTGTCCTACCAGCACACAGGGGCAGAAATACCCCAATATTGTGCTGCTGTGGGACTAAGGGAAAACAGATTAACACTACATATACACAGACACTACATCTACACTACATATACACAGACACTACATCTACACTACATATACACAGACCGGAACAATCTATCCATAATAGTGATACATTACACGTGTAGGAGATACTACATAGAGTAATACTAAACATAAAGTATGTCCTACACGTGTAATTTATCACTATTGTGGATAGATTGTTCCTCTCTGTATATATGTATGTAATCATTCTTTTATATGATAATTTTTCAATAAATTTATAAATGTATTTATTTGTGGAATTTGCCTATTTTGCTATAGTTTCTATTGTATAGGGTTCCACATATGCTTCAATTTGGTTTATTTTGCCTGATTTTTTCTGTTATATCTTCACTGGCCCTCGAGTGAAAGGTCAGCTTAGGCCTCCGCACAACTTCTCACAACGTGGCTATAAGTGAAGACCCTACAACTAGATTCATTGCTGGGGTCTTAAAGAGTCAGAGGTAGAAGCCCCAAGACATAGCTTTTACTCGCTTTGTCCTCAATAATATATATATAGTGGAGAGTTCATAGCAATAAGACAACTGGTCTAACATGGCGGCTTAGATACGGCAGTTCAGCTCTGCGTATACCCAGCAGTGGGCGTGGGCACCCTAGACCGTGGACATAAAACTGTTCCCATGTTGGACATGTCTGATCCTTATTCTGACTTCTGCTGTTTTGTAGGGTTTTTATTATTCACACATTTGTGTTTGTGACTTTTGCTGAGGATTATACCATTCTTAGCTGTAGCTCACCTGTAAGCAGAAGTGGTACAGTCTGCTCAGAACTTTCCAGAAAGGAGGCGGAGTTATATAAAGCGGCTCCACCAGAAGAAGAGAGGAGAGCCGAGGACGAGAGCGGTGTGATGTAATGGACAGAGACAGAGAGAGGGACAGAGACAGAGACAGAGAGAGGGGCAGAGACAGGGACAGAGACAGAGAGCGGGGCAGAGGCAGGGACAGAGAGAGGGGCAGAGACAGGGACAGAGACAGAGAGTGGGGCAGAGGCAGGGACAGAGAGAGGGGCAGAGACAGGGACACAGAGCGGGGCAGAGGCAGGGACAGAGAGAGGGGCAGAGGCAGGGACACAGAGCGGGGCAGAGACAGGGACAGAGAGAGGGGCAGAGACAGGGACAGAGACAAAGAGCGGGGCAGAGGCAGGGACAGAGAGAGGGGCAGAGACAGGGACAGAGACAAAGAGCGGGGCAGAGGCAGGGACAGAGAGAGGGGCAGAGACAGAGAGAGGGGCAGAGACAGGGACAGAGAGAGGGGGAGGCAGAGAGACAGAGAGAGGGGCAGAGACAGAGAGAGAGACAGGACAGAGAGAGGGGCAGAGACAGGGACAGAGAGAGGGGCAGAGACAGAGAGAGGGGACAGAGACAGAGAGAGGGGCAGAGACGAGAGGAGGGACAGAGAGAGGGGGCGGGCAGAGAGAGACAGAGAGAGAGGGAGGGGCAGAGACAGAGAGAGGGGCAGAGACAGAGAGAGGGGCAGAGACAGAGAGAGGGGCAGAGCGGGCAGAGACAGAGAGGGGGCAGAGGCAGGGACAGAGAGAGGGGCAGAGACAGGGGACAGAAGGCAGAGGCAGGGGCAGAGAGAGGCAGGGACAGAGAGAGCAGAGGGCAGAGACAGAGAGAGGGGCAGAGACAGGGACAGAGAGAGGGGCAGAGACAGAGAGAGGGGCAGAGGAGGGACAGAGAGAGGGGAGAGACAGAGAGAGGGGCAGAGACAGGGACAGAGAGAGGGGCAGAGACAGAGAGAGGGGGAGGACAGAGACAGAGACAGAGAGAGGGGCAGAGACAGGGACAGAGAGAGGGGCAGAGACAGAGAGAGGGACAGAGACAGAGACAGAGAGCGGGGCAGAGGCAGGGACAGAGAGAGGGGCAGAGACAGAGAGGGACAGAGACAGAGAGCGGGACAGAGAGAGGGGCAGAGAGAGGGACAGAGACAGAGAGAGGGGCAGAGACAGAGAGTGGGGCAGAGGCAGGGACAGAGACAGAGAGCGGGGCGAGGCAGGGAAAGAGAGAGGGACAGAGACAGAGACAGAGAGAGGGGCAGAGACAGGGACAGAGACAGAGAGCGGGGCAGAGGCAGGGACGAGAGAGAGGGGCAGAGACAGGGACAGAGACAGAGAGTGGGGCAGAGGCAGGGACAGAGAGAGGGGCAGAGACAGGGACACAGAGCGGGGCAGAGGCAGGGACAGAGAGAGGGGCAGAGGCAGGGACACAGAGCGGGGCAGAGACAGGGACAGAGAGAGGGGCAGAGACAGGGACAGAGACAAAGAGCGGGGCAGAGGCAGGGACAGAGAGAGGGGCAGAGACAGGGACAGAGACAAAGAGCGGGGCAGAGGCAGGGACAGAGAGAGGGGCAGAGACAGAGAGAGGGGCAGAGACAGGGACAGAGAGAGGGGCAGAGACAGAGAGAGGGGCAGAGACAGAGAGAGAGACAGACAGAGAGAGGGGCAGAGACAGGGACAGAGAGAGGGGCAGAGACAGAGAGAGGGACGAGAGACAGAGAGAGGGGCAGAGACAGGGACAGAGAGAGGGGCAGAGACAGAGAGAGGGGCAGAGACAGGGACAGAGAGAGGGGGGCAGAGAGAGGGGAGAGAGAGGGGCGAGGCAGAGGCGGGGCAGAGGGGCAGGGACAGAGAGAGGGGAGGGGGCAGAGACAGAGAGAGGGGCAGAGACAGGGGCGACAGGGACAGAGACAGAGAGTGGGGCAGAGGCAGGGACAGAGAGAGGGGCAGAGACAGGGACACAGAGCGGGGCAGAGGCAGGGACAGAGAGAGGGGCAGAGGCAGGGACACAGAGCGGGGCAGAGACAGGGACAGAGAGAGGGGCAGAAACAGGGACAGAGACAAAGAGCGGGGCAGAGGCAGGGACAGAGAGAGGGGCAGAGACAGGGACACAGAGCGGGGCAGAGGCAGGGACAGAGAGAGGGGCAGAGACAGAGAGAGGGGCAGAGACAGGGACAGAGAGAGGGGCAGAGACAGAGAGAGGGGCAGAGACAGAGAGAGAGACAGAGAGAGGGGCAGAGACAGGGACAGAGAGAGGGGCAGAGACAGAGAGAGGGACAGAGACAGAGACAGAGAGAGGGGCAGAGACAGGGACAGAGAGAGGGGCAGAGACAGAGAGAGGGACAGAGACAGAGAGCGGGGCAGAGGCAGGGACAGAGAGAGGGGCAGAGACAGGGACAGAGACAGAGAGCGGGACAGAGAGAGGGGCAGAGACAGGGACAGAGACAGAGAGAGGGGCAGAGACAGAGAGTGGGGCAGAGGCAGGGACAGAGACAGAGAGCGGGGCAGAGGCAGGGAAAGAGAGAGGGGCAGAGACAGGGACACAGAGCGGGGGCAGAGGCAGGGACAGAGAGAGGGGCAGAGACAGGGACAGAGGCAGGGACAGAGAGCAGGGCAGAGACAGAGAGCGGGGCAGAGGCAGGGACAGAGAGAGGGGCAGAGACAGAGAGCGGGGCAGAGGCAGGGACAGAGAGAGGGGCAGAGACAGGGACAGAGAGCGGAGCAGAGGCAGGGACAGAGAGAGGGGCAGAGACAGAGACAGAGAGCGGGGCAGAGGCAGGGACAGAGAGAGGGGCAGAGACAGAGAGAGGGGCAGAGGCAGGGACAGAGACAGAGAGAGGGACAGAGAAAGAGAGAGGGGCAGAGGCAGGGACAGAGAGAGGGGCAGAGACAGAGAGAGGGGCAGAGGCAGGGACAGAGAGAGGGGCAGAGACAGAGAGAGGGGCAGAGGCAGGGACAGAGAGAGGGGCAGAGGCAGGGACAGAGAGAGGGGCAGAGACAGAGAGCGGGGCAGAGACAGAGAGAGGGGCAGAGGCAGGGACAGAGAGCGGGGCAGAGGCAGGGAAAGAGAGAGGGGCAGAGACAGGGACACAGAGCGGGGCAGAGGCAGGAACAGAGAGAGAGGCAGAGACAGGGACAGAGAGCGGGGCGCGGAGAGACAGAGAGCTGGGCAGAGACAGAGAGAGGGGCAGAGACAGGGACAGAGACAGAGAGCGGGGCAGAGGCAGGAACAGAGAGAGAGGCAGAGACAGGGACAGAGAGTGGGGCAGAGGCAGGGACAGAGAGGGGCAGAGGCAGGGACAGAAACAGAGAGAGAGGCAGAGACAGAGAGAAGGACAGAGAAAGAGAGAGGGGGACAGAGACAGAGAGATGGAAAGAGACAGAGAGCAGGGCAGAGGCAGGGACAGAGACAGAGAGATGGGCCACAGGGGCAGAAATATCCCAGTATTTTGCTGCTGATGGGATGAAAGGGAATGTAATCATTCTTTTATATGATAATTTTTCAATAAATTTATATCTTTTTATAAAATTTATTTATAATGTAAGAGCTGAGCGTGGCAGTGATGAGTCCGGGTATTACTCCTTGGGTTCCCTACAGCGACACGTCACATGGCAAAGGGCACTGAGGGCTCCGTGACCTTCCAGCCCGGTGATGACCTCTTCTAGTGAGAGAGATTATCTGGAAGGTATTTTAGCTCGGCCGGGCACAACGCGGGGTAGATAAATTACTAGGAAGGATTATGTGGGATTAAAAAAAAAAAAGAAATAAGTAGTATAAATAATGTCCTATATACTACTTATATGTTATTTCCACACACTTTATCTAGGGGACAATCACAGCTATAACTAATATCACTGCTGCCCCCAGATCACACAGGACAGGATTTGTGACATCAGAGGATTGCAGACTGATTGCCATAACCCTCTGTCCTGCTATGTCCACCTGATCACAATGTATGGAGGCCAAAGCTCAGCTAAAACAGGTCTAGCCAGACATTAATGTAGGCCACATCTCCAGTGGCATCTATTCTATAAGTCCCATCAACCAACAAAACTGCTCCTCTTTTATTCTTATAAGATTCCTCTATTATCTTACCATATCCATTTCTATTATTTCAAGAATCAGTTACCATCACATCAGATCCCCTTCTATTCTTAGAGGAGTCATTGACCTCCGCACTAGATGTTTTTGCATTTTATAAGACTCGTCTATAGAGATGAGCAAACCACCCAAGATTTGTGTTTTGGGTTCGGCAGCTAGGGTCCCTGGTTCGTTTTAGGTTAAATAAGTTCAGTATAAAACACACTTTAAATTGGCTTAAAACAGTGTATGACACTATCAGGGCTCCTAGGACTATATATCTATAATACATATTGTATGACACTGTCAGGGCTCCTAGGACTATATATCTATAATACATAGTGTATGACACTATCATGGCTCCTAGGACTATATATATATAATAATACATAGTGTATGACACTGTCAGGGCTCCTAGGACTATATATCTATAATACATAGTGTATGACACTATCAGGGCTCCTAGGACTATATATCTATAATACATAGTGTATGACACTGTCAGGGCTCCTAGGACTATATATCTATAATACATAGTGAATGACACTATCAGGGCTCCTAGGACTATATATCTATAATACATAGTGTATGACACTATCAGGGCTCCTAGGACTATATATCTATAATACATAGTGTATGACACTGTCAGGGCTCCTAGGACTATATATCTATAATGCATAGTGTATGATACTGTCAGGGCTCCTAGGACTATATATCTATAATACATAGTGTATGACACTGTCAGGGCTCCTAGGACTATATATCTATAATACATAGTGTATGACACTGTCAGGGCTCCTAGGACTATATATCTATAATACATAGTGTATGACACTGTCAGGGCTCCTAGGACTATATATCTATAATGCATAGTGTATGATACTGTCAGGGCTCCTAGGACTATATATCTATAATACATAGTGTATGACACTGTCAGGGCTCCTAGGACTATATATCTATAATACATAGTGTATGACACTGTCAGGGCTCCTAGGACTATATATATCTATAATACATAGTGTATGACACTGTCAGGGCTCCTAGGACTATATATATATAATACATAGTGTATGACACTGTCAGGGCTCCTAGGACTATATATCTATAATACATAGTGTATGACACTGTCAGGGCTCCTAGGACTATATATCTATAATACATAGTGTATGACACTGTCAGGGCTCCTAGGACTATATATCTATAATACATAGTGTATGACACTGTCAGGGCTCCTAGGACTATATATCTATAATACATAGTGTATGACACTGTCAGGACTCCTAGGACTATATATATATAATACATAGTGTATGACACTGTCAGGGCTCCTAGGACTATATATCTATAATACATAGTGTATGACACTGTCAGGGCTCCTAGGACTATATATCTATAATACATAGTGTATGACACTGTCAGGGCTCCTAGGACTATATATCTATAATACATAGTGTATGACACTGTCAGGACTCCTAGGACTATATATCTATAATACATAGTGTATGACACTGTCAGGGCTCCTAGGACTATATATCTATAATACATAGTGTATGACACTGTCAGGACTCCTAGGACTATATATATATAATACATAGTGTATGACACTGTCAGGGCTCCTAGGACTATATATCTATAATACATAGTGTAAGACACTGTCAGGACTCCTAGGACTATATATCTATATAACATAGCATATGACACTGTCAGGGCTCCTAGGACTATATATATATAATACATAGTGTATGACACTGTCAGGGCTCCTGGGATCCTTTCTATGCAATTTCTTGCTCTCTAAGGTAAACACAGTGAAGAGATGTCATAGTGACAGTGACATGTATGTCTATGGGTTAACGGATGGTAAGCAGAGGATATAGACTCATAATATAACCCTACAGTGCGCTGACAATCACTTTTACACATTTAACGTTTAAAATGTTCACAACAATTTCCCATTTTTAGAGAAAATAATGCTTGCCCATGATATTTAACACACATAGCAGTTATATTGCAAAGATTTTGTAGAAAAATTATCCTGTTTCCATGGCTTGTAAGTGCTGCAGGGGGTTATTGTTATTTGGGAGAGAAATGTGTGGCTGTGCCAAGTTGAAAAGTGATGAAGAATTGTCTTTAAAAAAAAAAAAAAAAGGCGGCAGGACATAATATGGCGGACCAGGCGGCAGTGAAATGTTTGGTCCACTATTGTCATCAAGTCTTTAATTGATGAGATATTAGAAGATTTCCAGTGACGGAGAAGGGCTATTGAAGCTGAGAGTAAGGTGTGGCCATAGTGACCTGATTGCTACTGGGTAGGAGTCAATATGCAGAAACAAAACAACCAAGAAAGGAGAGATTGTATGACCCACAAGAGATGATATCCAGTGGAAAACTTCTCGCCAGTAAGAGTTAGGACAGGGGCAAGTCCACAGAAGATGGTAGAGGGATCCAGATTCAGTCCAGTCTCTCCAGCAGGTTTTCGAAGTTTGTGGAAACAGGATGGAGCCTTTTGGGGTGTAGTACCATTGGAGATAAATTTTGTTGGCAGTCTCATAATGAGTTATTGGAAAGTTTTCTTTGTGAAATTTAATGCCCTTTGCCATTGAGTCGAAGAGTAAGAGTTTTGAAGATGAGGATTGGGGCAGTTTTTAAGAAGCGATCTTTTGGATCCCATAGTGTTTTATATGGAACTGAGAAGGTTGATGGATGGTTTAGGCAGTTTGAAGAGATCCAAAGTCTTGTTGTATATGATGGATGAGTTGTGATGGGAGGATAAAAATTGTTTTACTCTAAGATATGTAAATAAGCATTTTGATGGTTGGTTGAGTTTGCAAAGACTGGAGCGAGATGATAGTGCCCTATCGCCATAGCTGTGATTCGGAGGGTTCACCTCATGATTTCTTAACTGATAGGCTGAGATCAGGGATGCACAAGGCCAAGAACTCAATAGGAGCCAATAGGATGTCCAAGACTTATTTCTTTCCTGTAGTATGGTGAGTATGTCGCCAATTGCTTTAAGATTGTGTCTGGGAATCACGTGTGCCCAAGATTTATGGTTGTTAAAGTGCCACCAGTCTGAAAGGGTAGAGAGATGAAAGGTGATATAGTAGTCTTGAGTGCTTGGGACTCCCAGTCCCCCCGCACTGTGTCTCCTGCTGAGAATAGAAATGAGAGTCTAGGCTTCTTAGAGATCAAAATGAATTTGTTAATCATAGCTAAAGATGAGTGAATCGAAGCTGCAGATGTGGAATTCGATCCGAATTTCAGTAAATAATCGATTCACGTAGAATCCGGATTTCAAGATGCTTCGCGGTAACGAATATTTAGTAAGGACCTTTGTGACATCAGATGGTCACAAGATGTTCTCTAGTGATGTGATTGGGTAGACGCGTCTTTGCTTGTTAGCAGATCCTTCCACATGAATAAAAGTTGTCCGTGCTGAAGAGAGAGAGAGACATGACCACGGCATCCAAGGGCTTCCCCCATTTTGCCGCCCACCTGCCCATCCCGGCTCTATGCAGACAGGAAATAGCTGTTTATTCGCCGCAATTTAATTCAGATCGAATAGAATCATATTGCAAAATTTGGCAAAGTTGCCGAATCAAATTTTTTAATACTTCGCTCATCTCTAATCATAGCATTGACCTTTTGGATAAAATGTGGCGGTTGAGCCGGAGGGATCATTCTAAATAGATATAGTAACTTTGGAAGTAGTAGCATCTGAAAAGCAGACGCCCAACCAAGCCAAGACAGATTAGGTTTGGTGTAAGTATGAAAGTCCTTCTCTATATCGACCAGACATGCCAAGAAATTAGACTGGGAAGTCTGTGTAATTGAGGCAATAAGTTTAATTCCCAAGTAGTCTAGTTCAGTAAGAGAGGAGGAGTAAGAGAGGAGGAGGAACATTCAAAGGGAGTAAGAGAGGAGGAGGAACAGTCAGAGAGTGTAAGAGAGAAGGAGGAACATTCAGAGGTAGTAAAGAGAGGAGGAGGAACATTCAGTGGGAGTAAAGAGAGGAGGAGGAACATTCAGAGGGAGTAAGAGAGGAGGAGGAACAGTCAGAGGGAGTAAGAGGAGGACGAACATTCAGAGGGAGTAAGAGAGGAGGAGGAACATTCAGAGAGTGTAAGAGAGAAGGAGGAACATTCAGAGGGAGTAAAGGGAGGAGGAGGAACATTCAGAGGGAGTAAAGAGAGGAGGAGGAACATTCAGAGAGAGCAAGAGAGGAGGAGGAACAGTCAGAGGGAGTAAGAGAGGAGGAGGAACATTCAGAGGGAGTAAAGAGAGGAGGAGGAACAGTCAGAGGGAGTAAAGAGAGGAGGAGGAACATTCAGAGGGAGTAAGAGAGGAGGAGGAACATTCAGAGAGTGTAAGAGAGAAGGAGGAACATTCAGAGGTAGTAAAGAGAGGAGGAGGAACATTCAGAGGGAGTAAAGAGAGGAGGAGGAACATTCAGAGGGAGTAAGAGAGGAGAAGGAACATTCAGAGGGAGTAAAGAGAGGAGGAGGAACATTCAGAGGGAGTAAGAGAGGAGGAGGAACATTCAGAGGGAGTAAGAGAGGAGGAGGAACATTCAGAGGGAGTAAGAGAGGAGGAGGAACATTCAGAGAGTGTAAAAGAGAAGGAGGAACATTCAGAGGGAGTAAAGAGAGGAGGAAGAACATTCAGAGGGAGTAAAGAGAGGAGGAGGAACATTCAGAGAGAGTAAAGATAGAAGGAGGAACATTCAGAGGGAGTAAGAGAGGAGGAGGAACAGTCAGAGGGAGTAAGAGAGGAGGAGGAACATTCAGAGGGAGTAAGAGGAGGACGAACATTCAGCGGGAGTAAAGAGAGGAGGAGGAACAGTCAGAGGGACTAAAGAGAGGAGGAGGAACAGTCAGAGGGAGTAAAGAGAGGAGGAGGAACATTCAGAGAGAGTAAAGATAGAAGGAGGAACATTCAGAGGGAGTAAGAGAGGAGGAGGAACAGTCAGAGGGAGTAAGAGAGGAGGAGGAACATTCAGAGGGAGTAAGAGGAGGACGAACATTCAGCGGGAGTAAAGAGAGGAGGAGGAACAGTCAGAGGGAGTAAAGAGAGGAGGAGGAACAGTCAGAGGGAGTAAAGAGAGGAGGAGAAACATTCAGAGGGAGTAAGAGAGGAGGAGGAACATTCAGAGGGAGCAAGAGACGAGGAGGAACAGTCAGAGGGAGTAAAGAGAGGAGGAGGAACATTCAGAGGGAGTAAGAGAGGAGGAGGAACATTCAGCGAGTGTAAGAGAGAAGGAGGAACATTCAGAGGTAGTAAAGAGAGGAGGAGGAACATTCAGAGGGAGTAAGAGGAGGACGAACATTCAGCGGGGAGTAAAGAGAGGAGGAGGAACAGTCAGAGGGACTAAAGAGAGGAGGAGGAACAGTCAGAGGGAGTAAAGAGAGGAGGAGGAACATTCAGAGAGAGTAAAGATAGAAGGAGGAACATTCAGAGGGAGTAAGAGAGGAGGAGGAACAGTCAGAGGGAGTAAGAGAGGAGGAGGAACATTCAGAGGGAGTAAGAGGAGGACGAACATTCAGCGGGAGTAAAGAGAGGAGGAGGAACAGTCAGAGGGAGTAAAGAGAGGAGGAGGAACAGTCAGAGGGAGTAAAGAGAGGAGGAGAAACATTCAGAGGGAGTAAGAGAGGAGGAGGAACATTCAGAGGGAGCAAGAGACGAGGAGGAACAGTCAGAGGGAGTAAAGAGAGGAGGAGGAACATTCAGAGGGAGTAAGAGAGGAGGAGGAACATTCAGCGAGTGTAAGAGAGAAGGAGGAACATTCAGAGGTAGTAAAGAGAGGAGGAGGAACATTCAGAGGGAGTAAAGAGAGGAGGAGGAACATTCAGAGGGAGTAAAGAGAGGAGGAGGAGGAACATTCAGAGAGAGTAAAGAGAGAAGGAGGAACATTCAGAGGGCGTAAGAGAGGAGGAGGAACATTCAGAGGGCGTAAGAGGAGGACGAACATTCAGAGGGAGTAAAGAGAGGAGGAGGAACAGTCCGAGGGAGTAAAGAGAGGAGGAGGAACATTCAGAGGGAGTAAAGAGAGGAGGACGAACATTCAGAGGGAGTAAAGAGAGGAGGAGGAACAGTCAGAGGGAATAAAGAGAGGAGGAGGAACATTCAGAGGGAGTAAAGAGAGGAGGAGGAACATTCAGAGGGAGTAAGAGGAGGACGAACATTCAGAGGGAGTAAAGAGAGGAGGAGGAACAGTCAGAGGGAGAAAAGAGAGGAGGAGGAACATTCAGAGGGAGTAAAGAGAGGAGGAGGAACAGTCAGAGGGAGTAAGAGAGGAGGAGGAACATTTAAAGAGAGTAAGAGAGGAGGAGGAACATTCAGAGAGTGATGTGATTGGATAGGCGTGTCTTTTCTTGTTAGCAGATCCTTCCACATGAATAAAAGTTGTCCGTGCTGAAGAGAGAGAGAGACATGACCACGGCATCCAAGGGCTTCCCCCATTTTTCCACCCACCTGCCCATCCCAGCTCTATGCAGACAGGAAATAGCTGTTTATTCGGCGCAATTTAATTCAGATCGAATAGAATCATATTGCGAAATTTGGCGAAGTTGCCGAATCGAATTTTTGAATACTTCGCTCATCTCTAATCATAGCGTTGACCTTTTGGATAAAATGTGGCGGTTGAGCCGGAAGGATCATTCTAAATAGATATAGTAACTTTGGAAGTAGTAGCATCTGAAAAGCAGACGCCCAACCAAGCCAGGACAGATTAGGTTTGGTGTAAGTATGAAAGTCCTTCTCTATATCGACCAGACGTGCCATGAAATTAGACTGGGAAGTCTGTGTAATTGAGGCAATAAGTTTAATTCCCAAGTAGTCTAGTTTAGTCAATCTCCAGTCATAAGGAAAGTTCAGTCTTAGTTGTGTCAAAAGAGAAGGAGGAATATTCAGGGGGAGTAAGAGAGGAGGAGGAACAGTCAGAGGGAGTAAGAGAGGAGGAGGAACATTCAAAGAGAGTAAAAGAGGAGGAGGAACATTCAGAGGGAGTAAAGAGAGGAGGAGGAACATTCAGAGGGAGTAAGAGAGAAGGAGGAACATTCAAAGGGAGTAAGAGAGGAGGAGGAACATTCAGAGGGAGTAAAGAGAGGAGGAGGAACAGTCAGAGGGAGTAAGAGAGGAGGAGGAACATTCAGAGGGAGTAAGAGGAGGACGAACATTCAGAGGGAGTAAAGAGAGGAGGAGGAACAGTCAGAGGGAGTAAAGAGAGCAGGAAGAACAGTCAGAGGGAGTAAAGAGAGGAGGAGGAACATTCAGAGGGAGTAAGAGGAGGAGGAACATTCAGAGGGAGTAAAGAGAGGAGGAGGAACATTCAGAGGGAGTAAATAGAGGAGGAGGAACATTCAGAGGGAGTAAGAGGAGGACGAACATTCAGAGGGAGTAAAGAGAGGAGGAGGAACATTCAGAGGAAGTTAAGAGAGGAGGAGGAACATTCAGAGGGAGTAAAGAGAGGAGGAGGAATGTTCAGAGGGAGTAAAGAGAGGAGGAGGAACATTCAGAGGGAGTAAAGAGAGGAGGAGGAACATTCAGAGGGAGTAAGAGAGAAGGAGGAACATTCAAAGGGAGTAAGAGAGAAGGAGGAACATTCAGAGGGAGTAAAGAGAGGAGGAGGAACAGTCAGAGGGAGTAAGAGAGGAGGAGGAACATTCAGAGGGAGTAAGAGGAGGACGAACATTCAGAGGGAGTAAAGAGAGGAGGAGGAACAGTCAGAGGGAGTAAAGAGAGCAGGAAGAACAGTCAGAGGGAGTAAAGAGAGGAGGAGGAACATTCAGAGGGAGTAAGAGGAGGAGGAACATTCAGAGGGAGTAAAGAGAGGAGGAGGAACATTCAGAGGGAGTAAATAGAGGAGGAGGAACATTCAGAGGGAGTAAGAGGAGGACGAACATTCAGATGGAGTAAAGAGAGGAGGAGGAACATTCAGAGGGAGTAAAGAGAGGAGGAGGAACATTTAGAGGTAATAAAAAGAGGAGGAGGAACATTCAGAGGGAGTAAAGAGAGGAGGAGGAACATTCAGATGGAGTAAATAGAGGAGGAATGTTCAGAGGGAGTAAAGAAAGGAGAAGGAATGCTCAGAGGGAGGATCTGGCTCTTATTTTCGTTGATCTTGTAAAAGGAAAGCGTGCCATAGTGCTTGATTAGGTCAATCGCGTGTGTAAGAGATGTATCTAGTTGTGTCAGAGAGAGTATTACATTGTCAGCATAGAGGAAGATCACGTGGGAATAGTTTTCTACAGTCACTCCATGAACCAAGCCATGTTGTCACAATGCCTGTGCTAGAGGCTCAATAGTCAATATGAAAATTAGTGGGGATAGTAGGCAGCCTTGTCTTGTGCCATTGTGGATGTTGAAGCTCTCAGACAATGTGCTATTAGTGAAGATTCTAACCCATGGGTCGGCAACCCGCGACACGTGAGGCTTATTTACCTGACATAGCAGCCCGAGTCCTCACCCAGCTGTTTCGATCGGACCAAACACGGCCGAAATGAAACTACTATTATTATACTCTGGGATCTCTTCAGTCCCCAGAGTATAATAAGCGGAGACTCAGGAGAGGTGATGAAACATAAAAAACAATGTTACTCACCTTCCCTGCGCTCCGCAGCGGCTCTGTGCTCCTCGGGCGCTTCTGCCTAAAGTAAAAGACTGCTGACAGGATGCCAGACGTGACCCCTGACACCGAATCAGTGGTCGCTGACTTCAGTCAGAAGTGCTGAAGAGAACAAAGCAGCTGCGGAGCACAGGAAAGGTGAGTAACATTGTTTTTTATGTTTGTCATCTCTCTTGGCCCTCTACTTATTATACTCTGGGGTCAGAAGAGATCCCACAGTATAATTATAGCTAGTGAGTGGTGAAAATTGGAATATTATAAAAGTTGGAATGTTATACTGTGTGCAGGGACCACTATGGGACATAATACTGTGTGCAGGGGTCACTATGGGACATAATACTGTGTACAAGGACCGCTATGGGACATAATACGGTGCACAGGGGGCACTTTGGGACATAATACTGTGTGCAGAGACCGCTATGGGACATAATACGGTGCGCAGGGACCGCTATGGGACATAATACCATGTGTAGGGGCCGCTATGGGGCATAATACCGTGTGCAGTGACTGCTATGGGACATAATACTGTGTGCAGGGGCCGATATTGGACATAATAGTGTGTGCAGGGGCCACTATGAGATATAATACAGTGTGCAGGGGCCACTATGGGACATAATACTGTGTGCAGTGGCCACTATGGGGTATAATACTGTGTGCAGGGGCTGCTATGGGACATAATACAGTGTGCAGGGGATGCTATGGGACAGAATACCGTCTGCAGGGGCCACTATGGGACATAATACTGTGTGCAGAGGCCGCTATGGAATATAATACTGTGTGCAGGGGCTGCTATGAGAAATAGTACCATGTGCAGGAGCCGCTATGGGACATAATACAGTGTGCAGGGGCCGCTATGGGACATAATACAGTGTGCAGGGGCCACTATGGGACATAATACAGTGTGCAGGGGCTGCTATGGAACATAATACAGTGTGCAGGGGCTGCTATGGGATAGAATACCGTCTGCAGGGGCCACTATGGGACATAATACTGTGTGCAGAGGCCGCTATGGAATATAATACTGTGTGCAGGGGCTGCTATGGAATATAATACTGTGTGCAGGGGCTGCTATGAGAAATAGTACCATGTGCAGGAGCCGCTATGGGACATAATACAGTGTGCAGGGGCCGCTATGGGACATAATACAGTGTGCAGGGGCCACTATGGGACATAATACAGTGTGCAGGGGCTGCTATGGGACATAATACAGTGTGCAGGGGATGCTATGGGACAGAATACCGTCTGCAGGGGCCACTATGGGACATAATACTGTGTGCAGAGGCCGCTATGGAATATAATACTGTGTGCAGGGGCTGCTATGAGAAATAATACCCTGTGCAGGAGCCGCTATGGGGCATAATACGGTGTGCAGAGACTGTTATGGGATATAATACCATGTGCAGGGGTCACTATGGGACATAACACCGTCTGTAGGGGCCACTATGGGACATTATTCTGTATAACGGTGTGTTTTCTGTAATAAGGATGTGTTTTGACACAGCATGTACAATGAAACCTGAGAACCTCCCTCTTGTGCAGTACAGAAAAGGCAAATAACCAGTTGATTCAGTCGAATGCTTTTTCAGCGTCCAGAGTAACCAGAATGAACTTGTTCTTGTGCCATTAAGACCATCAAGTGGAGAAAACGTCTGGTATTTTCCGGGGCTTGGCGGCATTTAACAAATCTGACTTGGTCCACTCCGATTAGGTTTGCTAAAATCGGAACCAGTAGATAAGCTAGTCATTTAGCATTTAATTTGTGGAATATCAGGAATTTTACCATATTTGGGTAAGGTGACGATCAACTGTGTCAAAGATTCTTTAGGGAGTGGTGATCCCATCATTGCATGGTTGAAGAAGTCAAGAAGGTGAGGAGCCAGGATATGTTGGAACTGTAGGAGATACTCATTGGAGAAGCCATCCAGCCCCGAGGTTTCTCGTTAGTAGAAGGGTGTTTGATGGAATAGGTGGAATTTTGGATTTTACCGCTCTGGTTTTTAGTTGCTAGTTAGTAGTTTACCTGGTTTATCGCTTTGAGAGTAATACTTGGCTTTGGATCTTTTAAGTACCTTATTATAACCTTGGATTAGGAGACTGCAGATGTTGTCTGACATAGAATATTTGGTCAATAAGAGCAGGGTTGGGATTCGACTTGTTGGTGGTTCACAATTTTGACATTGTGTCCATTATGTCCTTCTGACGTTCCGTCTTGTCCCTGTGATCAAGTTTAATGAGGATTCCGCAAGTAAATGCTTTGTGAGTATTACCCAGGGTGTAGGGGTTAGATGTAGGAGAAGAGATGATCTGGAAAAACTCCTGGAGGTCTCTTTCGATAACGTGTTTATACTTGGAATGGCTCAAGATTAATGTGCTGTTTCTCCATATTCTTGTGATGATGAGGGTGGGGGTTTATCTTCTACCAAAAGCGTAGTTGGCGCATGATCCGACCACGTGATCGATTCTATGATAGATAGTTTCATAGGTAGCAGAATTGTCATGTCCACTAGAAACATGCCTACGCAGGAATAGGAGCCATGGACTGCAGAGAAAGGCGTATAGTCTTTTGCATGTTGCTCTCACCAGATATCATAGAGACTTTCTGAGAGGTTAAATTGGGCCAGGCAGGAGGTGGACAGTCTAGTGGAGTAAGTTGTGTCCATAAAGGTGTCCATAATGCCATTGAAGTCTCCACAGAATATAAGGGCTCCTTGCTGAATGTCCTGAGTGTACCTGCGGACTTTATTAAGAAAGGCTAGGGATCTCCGATGACTATGGTGTAGTGAGCATTGTTTATGAGGCACACAATTATAAGATATCTGCCAAGGGGGTCGGCTTTCTGAGCAGGCAGAAAAAAAGGTCATTGAATTCCTGAAAGCAATAAGTACGCCTCTTTTCTTTTTCATGTGGTGAGCATGAAAAATAGCAGGGAAGGAGGGGTGTCGTATTCTGGAGGCATCTTTTTGCAGAAGGTGTCTCCTGGGCGCAAAATATATCCGTGTGAAGGGAGATGACCTCTCTCCAGAAAAAAGAGCGTTTTTGAGGGCTGTTTAGACCTCGGATATTAAGACAAGCCAATTTATCACCATTACATTGTTTCAGTCTGTACTTGTATAAGTTATATCCAACTCCTTATACTGTGATATATACTGAGAAATAAAGGTCTGGGGGAAAATCTGGGAAAACTTTAACCAAATTAAAGAACACATGAACAAACTTACAGTGCAGAAGACAGATACAGGAATACTGTATGTTGATGGGGTTACAGTTCAAGGTTAGCCGGTGGGATGGTGTTCATGGTGGAACTCTGCACCAAAAAACAAAGAGGTATAGACCTTGAAGTGGATCAGTCACGGCTGGATTGGTATCTGTGGTGGAAGTGAGGGGGGGGGATCATCTGTATCTTATGGAAGCGACAACGGTAGATTCCATGAGAATAAGAGATCTTTTCCTTCGTCCAGACTATGGATAGTATGAGTAGCTCCATGTTTGGTGATAAGAGGTTTCACAGGGAATCACCTTCTGTAGATGATTCTATACATACGAAGTGTAATTCCCAGCAGAGGTGGAGAGCCATGGCAGAGAGGTCAGTGTAAAGCTGAATATCCCAGAATTTTGTGGGCCAGACCGATGATCTGCTCTTTCCTATGGAAAAAGTGGAATCTAGCAAGGACATGCCATGGCGGATCCCAAGAAGGAGAGCAACAGGCCACAGAACGGAACGGTGTGATGGAAACTCCGGGTTCATCCAATAGCAGCTCAATTAGAAAGACTGTGGTTTGGGGGAGAACCATTAGGTGCTGGAGGTAAAAGTAAGTGCAGATGGTGCCGATATACAGTGGATTCTGTGTGTTGTGAAGCATAGCCGCGATCCACACCTCTGAACGCTTTGCCGGCTGGCCACGACACCAGGCAGTTTTAAGATTTTTTTTTTGTCAGATTTGTGCAGGGCTGTATATTGGGTGAACAACAAGAAACCACTTCTATATTATTAACAGAGTTATTTTTTTAAGATTTGCGTAGGCAAAATCACCAGCACTTTACTGCTAAAACAGCAATATGTATTTAATAAAAATTATTAAATCTGGGCCAGTAAAAAAATATGTTTAAACAATTTGTATAGAGATGAAACTGGTCCTTTGTAAGTACTGTCAGACAATATAGATTATTAGCAATGAATGGGTTAACTGTGTCTGTGTAAGCAGCAGCAGAGATTCCAGGCCGCAGTCACTCCCTGAACCCGTCCTATCTATGTCTATTCCAGCGAATAGAAAGAATGTGAAGAATGAAGCCCATCTGCTCCTCATTGTGAACTCTCATTATTTGACCTGGTAATAGAAGAAGTCTCCCAGCTCCTTTCTTCTTCTCGCCCCACTACTTGCACAAGATCCTATCCCCTCACACCTCCTCAGGTCTCTGTCCCCTACTGTTACAACTCACCTTACTAAAATTTTTAACCTCTCTCTTTCTTCTGGAATTTTTCCCTCCTCCTTCAAACATGCTGTCATAACCCCTCTACTGAAAAAACCCTCCCCTGACCCATCCTGTGCCGCTAACTACCGACCTGTCTCTAACCTCCCCTTTATCTCTAAACTCCTGGAACGCTTGGTCTACTCCCGCCTAATCCGCTATCTCTCTGCTAACTCTCTTCTGGACCCCTTACAGTCAGGTTTTCGTGCTCTACACTCTAAAGAAACGGCCCTCACAAAGGTCTCCAACAATCTCTTGACGGCTAAATCTAAAGGGAACTATTCACTACTTATTCTTCTGGATCTCTCAGCAGTATCTGACAATGTAAAGCACAAACTCCTCCTCACTATGCTCCGCTCTATTGGCCTCAGGGATAGCATTCTCTCTTGGTTTTCTTCCTATCTCTCTGACTGCTCATTTAGTGTATCACTCGCTGGTGCTATTTCTTCTCCTCTGCCCCTTGTGGTTGGGGTTCCTCAGGGCTCGGTCCTAGGTCCCCTCCTCAGCCCCAGTTGGACAAACCATTCGTAAATTTGGCTTTCCATACCATCTTTATGCAGATGATACCCAACTATATACGTCATCCTGTGACATCACCCCTGCAGTACTACAGAACACCAGTGACTGCCTCTCTGCTGTCTCTAACATCAGGTCTTCTCTTTATCTGAAATTGAATCTTTCAAAAACTGAAGTTCTTGTGTTCCCTCCATCTACTAACCGACCTAACCCTGATATCTCCATGTCTGTCTGTGGCCTTACTATTACCCCGAGGCAGCATGCCCGCTGTCTGGGGGTTGTATTTGATTCAGATCGCACCTTTACCCCACATATTCACACACTTGCACGCTCATGTCACCTGCACCTTAAAAACATCTCTAGAATTCACCGTTTTCTCACCGTGAAAACATCAAAAACCTTCATTGTCACTCTGATCCCTCATTGTCGCTCTGACCCCTCATTGTTGCTCTGACTCCTCATTGTCGCTCTGACCCCTCACTGCCGCTCTGACCCCTCATTGTCGCTCTGACCCCTCATTGTTGCTCTGACTCCTCATTGTCGCTCTGACCCCTCACTGTCACTCTGATTCTCTCTCGTCTTCACTATTGTAATTCTCTTCTAATTGGGCTTCCTCTTACTAAACTCTCCCCACTACAATCTGTCCTGAATGCGGCCGCCAGACTCATCTTTCTGTCACTCCGATACACAGACGCATCTACCTTGTGTCAGTCGCTGTATTGTCCATCCATCACAGAATACAATATAGAATTATCACACTGACCCACAAATCCAGCCATAATGCTGCACCCCCCTATATCTCCTCTCTTGTCACTGTCTACCACCCTAACTGTCCTCTCCGCTCTGCAAATGACCTTAGACTTGCATCCCGTGTTTTCCAAACATCCCACTCCAGTCTCCAAGACTTTTCTCGAGCTGCACCGGTGCTCTGGAATGCTTTACCCCAGACAATCCGATTAATCCCCAACTACAGCAGCTTCAAAACTGCCCTAATATCACATCTGTATGGTCAGGCTTATCCCGTGCCCTGATCACAGTGTAGTGTGCGGAGGTGGAGAACAATAACACCTTTTATCCTTCCTCCTCTGTTCCTCAGATCCGGCCACTCCATCTAGAAGTTACCCTGCACTCCTTGCACTTAGTATCTGTTTATTCACAGATACCGGCTGGTGACGGCTCAGACAGCTTCAGTTACACAACCTTTTCTATTAAAAGATGGCTGGACCATGGTAGCAAACAAGCCCTCTGACCTCTTGTGTCCCCCCTATCTCCTCATAGATTGTAAGCTCTTGTGTCCTCCTCCTATCTCCTCATAGATTGTAAGCTCTTGTGTCCCCCTATCTCCTCATAGATTGTAAGCTCTTGTGTCCTCCTCCTATCTCCTCATAGATTGTAAGCTCTTGTGTCCTCCTCCTATCTCCTCATAGATTGTAAGCTCTTGCGAGCAGGGCCCTCACTCCTATTGTTTGATATGTTTATTTCTTTGTCACATTGTAATGTCTCATATTGTCTGTTCATGTGTCCTCTGATTTGTAAAGTGCTGCGGAATATGTTGGTGCTATATAAATAAAGTTATTATTATTATTATAATTATTTATGTATTCTTACTATTCATGTATACAGTAACTCATACACCACCACACTAGATCCCCTTCTATTCTATTCGACAAGCTGATTAGAAAGGCCAGCTCTGTCCTGGGGAGCCCACTGGACCCAGTGCAGGTGGTGGGTGACAGAAGGATACTGTCCGTGGTGAGCTCCATGCAGGAGAAGTCCCATCCCATGCATGAGACTGTGATAGTGCTGGGCAGTACTGTCAGTGACCGACTGCTCCACCCTAAGTGTGAGAAGGAGCGCTATCGGAAGTCTTTCCTCCCCACCGCGGTTAGGCTGTACAACCAACACCGACCTAAGCGGAGATCATTACACACAGAGAACTGAAAGATCTTTAAGTTGTGATATCCTCTCTGCTACTTTTTTTTTTACCTGTACCTTTCTATCTGTACCTACTGTCACTGTAATGCCTCTACCTTGGAGCGTTTTGTATATACTGTATTGTATTTGTATTATCTATGCTGTTGTAACAAACCAAATTTCCTCATGGTGGAACTATTAAAGGATTATTTTATCTTATATAACTCATCTACTACCACAATAGATTTTCTTCTATAACTCATGTACCACCAAACCAGATCCTCTGGTATTCTTATATAATTCATCGACCAACACACCAGATCCCTTTCTATTCATATATAATTCATCTACCAAAATACTAGATCCTCTTCTATTTCTATATAATTCATCTACCAAAATACTAGATCCTCTTCTACTCTCATAAGACTCATCTACCACCACACTAGATCCTCTTCTATTCCTACATAACTCATCTACCACTACACCAGATCCTCTTTGATTTCTATATAATTCATTGACCACCACAACAGATCCCTTTCTATTCATATATAACTCATCTACCACCACACCAGATCCTCTTCTATTCTGATAAGACTCAACTACCGCACTACATCCTATTCTATTGTAGCCCTATTTGGGGGGGGTATGAGTATTATCCCTCCCGCAACAGACTCTGGCGCTGACCTGTGTGTATAATGGGAACATATATGAAATATATCAGTGCCTCCACCCAGGATAGAGCCTCTGTATTACAGGGAGGATCTCTTCCTGGGACTTACCCATGAAGTACAGTTAGTAGCCTTAACAAGGATCACTGTACTAATCTCACAGTCTGAAGAATACATACAGATACCACATAAGGTTATAACAGTAGCTTTATAAGAATCAACAGGGTAATAATACATACATAAAATATACTCAGAACACAGCAATACTACAACAACCAGCAAGTCCTCAACCGTCTTAGGTTATATACCCGGGTATATATATAGATATATAGCAAGAGTCCAGTGCACAATACCTCCAGGCAACAGAAGAGATGCAGGGGCCCCTGTGGATGACTGTGGATCCTCGGATTCTTCCAGGAGATGACAGACAGCCGATCAGGAGATGATGATGATGGTGAGATTCTTCACAGGCAGCAAACAGGGCGACGGTGACGGCAGTACATGCAGGCCTGACTACCCTAACACTGAGTCCTTAACCTGCCAGCTAAACTACTAGTGCCACCGGGCCTCTAACTAGCTAGTTGGCCTTCGGAAGCCTAACCTATCACTGCCCTGAACTTATATATATATATATATGGATCCCTAACTACGGTTACTAGCTAGGTCCTGTGAGTATATAGGGGGTAACACATACCTAACTATATACTGTGAAGTAAAGAGGAACAAGTGGCTCTTAGACTCCCCCAGACATAACATGTCTGTCTCAGCAGCTCTGCTCACATCTCTCCCCCCAGCAGCTCTGCCTCACATGTGTCTGACTCACTGTATTTACAAAACAAAACTTGCACTAAATGCCTGGGGTCTCTGAAGCCAAACTGCAGGGGCCAAGAAGCCTGATACATTATATACTAGTAGAAATGGCAGTTCCCTACACTCTCCCTCTGGTGAAATCTTTACGTCACGTCAAAGACATACAAAGTCATAGTATACAGTCAACATTACCAATGACAATATCAATATGGTTGCTTTTGCATTTACAGAGTCACAACAGGTTAATAGGTATACATGCCAGCAGGAGCGAAAATTGGTAACATATTGACCAAAGTGGACACTGCACCCACCCAAGCATGGTATAAATGAGGCTGAGTAGTAAATCTGGGGTCCCCTCAAACTATCATATGTCAGCATAGGTGGAGGGTGTCTAATTCTCTCTCCTCTCCGTACCTCTCTCTGAGGTAAACTAGCATGTCCAGGCCCTAAACTAGGGTTGTCTGCCATGGGAGGGGATGGTGCTGGTGGCGTAGGAGAGCTAGATCCCTGCTCATCTGTAGACACAGATCTAGGTACGAATTCTGGAGTTTGAGGGTTCATAGGTCTCCCTGAAGGAGAAGATACTGGTGATCTAGGAACTTCAGGAGCCACAGTCCAATCACTCTCAGGAGTTTCAGGAAGGTCAGGTGGAATATCGGCTAAGGACTGTGGAGAATCGCAGGCCGAGCCATCATTGGAGATATCCATACCATCAATCTGAGGTACAGGCAACAAATGATTTCTATGCCAAGTCCTGATCCTCCCGTCCCGTCCTTTTATCTTGTAGACTGGTATTCCAGGCAACCGATCTACCACTGTAAAGAGTTCACTCCGCCATCGATCAGCCAGCTTATGTTTTGCAGATGCTCCCAAATTCCGTAGCAGAACATGGTCCCCAGGGTTCAATTCTCGGTATCTTACTCGAAGATCAAATCTCCTTTTATTTCCTTCATTCACTTTGGCCGCATTTTCCTCAGCCAGCTGATAAGCACTCTTAAGCGTTTCTTTCAAACGTGCCACGTATCGGTAATGATCTCGATGACTGATACCATCGGTAGAGACTCCCAACAAGATGTCAATAGGTAGCCTAGGCTCTCTTCCAAACATCAGAAAGTATGGTGAATATCCTGTGCTCTCGTGCCTTGTACTATTATAGGCATGCACCATAGCCTCCACTTTTCTACTCCAGGATCGCTTATCCTCAATTCGTAAGGTACCAAGCATATCAAGTAAAGTCCTGTTAAATCTTTCAGGAAGGGCATCTCCCTCTGGATGGTAAGGCGTCGTCCGACTTTTGCGGATGTTCAACAACTGAAGTAACTCTTTGATCAGGTTACTCTCAAAATCCCGGCCTTGATCAGAATGCAACCGGTGTGGTAAGCCATAATGGATAAAATACTTTTCCCAAAGCACTCTTGCAACAGTGACTGCTTTTTGATCCTTAGTCGGAAAGGCTTGAGCATATTGTGTGAAGTGATCAGTCACCACCAATACATTTCCAAATCCTCTGGAGTCGTTGTCAATACAAAGGAAGTCTATGCAGACAAGATCCATGGGGCCCGAACTCTTCAAGTGTCCCATGAAGGCCGCTCGAACCGGGACAGTCTTCCTCTGCAAACATCTGCGACAGCACCTACACAGACGAGTCACGGTATCTCTCATTTTGGGCCAGTAGAATCGGTCTTGTATTAGGCCATAAGTCTTCTCAGGTCCCAAATGACCATGATAATCATGCAGACTTCGGAAAATCATCTTCTGAAAGCAGCTTGGAATAACTAGTTGGCGCCTTCCAGGGTGATCATGATACAGCACCACACGATAAAGTAGGCCATTGTCTATTTCAAACTTCTCCCAATCTCGTAGAAGTTGACTGCATTCAGAGGGTAGGGATGTCTTTAACATTTCTCTGTCTTGAGAACTCACTGCTTGATAAAGAGGTCCAATTAAAGGATCAGTCTTTTGACTCCAGATCATTCGCTTTGAAGATATAGAACAACTCTCAAAGGATCCTAAAGCGGCAGGGTAGGCAAACATGTCTGGTACAGCTTCGGGACCTCCCCCAATAGAGTCAATAAGCCGAGTTTCAGAAAAGGCTACTCGGTCTTCAACTACAGCAGCCATGGCACACAAAGCTCCTACTCCAGGACTTGGCACTTCTTCCCATTCATCCACTACTTCCGGACTAGGTAATCCAGGCCGTCTTGATAGAGCATCTGCCCCAATGTTCTTAGGCCCCGATTTATACTTGAGTGTGAATTGGTAGTTGGATAAAGCTGCCAACCAGCGATGTCCTGTAGCATCGAGTTTAGCGGTTGACAAAACGTATGTCAGTGGATTGTTGTCTGTTCTTACTTCAAACGTGGCTCCGTATAAATAGTCATGTAATTTATCAACAATGGCCCACTTGAGCGCCAAAAACTCCAATTTATGTACTGGATAATTTTTCTCGCTGGGAGAAAGACTTCGACTTATGAAAGCTATGGGCCGTAACCCGGCCGGGTATTCTTGGTGCAGCACGCCACCTAATCCTTCAAAGCTGGCATCTACATGTAGCACATATGGCTTATGTGCATCAGCATAAGCCAGAACGGGAGCTTCTGTCAATTTCTTCTTCAACAACTTAAATGCTTCTTCACAATCCGCAGTCCACCTATCGCCAAAAAGGCTTTTGGAAGACCCTTTCTTCTTTCCCGGATCTCCTGCATCACTCTTCAACAGGTCGAGGAGGGCTCGAGCAATTTTTGAATATCCTTCCACAAATCGTCAATAGAATCCACAAAACTCCAAGAAAGATTGCAACTCCGTAATATTTTGCGGTCGGGGCCAATTCACCACAGCTTCAATCTTACCAGGATCGGTAGCAACTCCTTCAGCAGAAACAATATGACCTACATAAGTGACCGAAGATCTACAAAATTTGCATTTGTCAGCCGACAACTTCAGCCCCTCTTCTTTTAAGTGATGGAGTACTCTCATGAGTCGTTCTTCATGTTCTTCCAGCGTCTTTCCAAACACAATAATGTCGTCAAGATATACAAGGCATTCCCGGGGCACTAAATCACCTAACACTCTTTCCATCAACCTTTGGAACGTTGCTGGCGCACCTTTTGTACCTTGCGGCATACGAGTGAACTGAAAGAAACCCAAGGGGCATATGAAGGCTGTCTTTTCCTGATCCTCAGGTGCCATTGGGACTTGATAGTATCTCGATCTTAGGTCCAGCACTGTGAACCAACAGTTTCCATTCAGAGCTTCCAGAGCTTCTTCAATTCTCGGTAGTGTATACTGATCAGGTAAGGTTCTCCGGTTCAGAGTTCTGTAATCCACACATAGGCGAATTGCTCCAGAATTTTTTCTTACCACCACAATAGGTGAGGCATAGGGGCTCTTACTGTCCACAATGATCCCCTGACCTTTCATTTGCTGTAGAGTCTGTCTTAACTCATCAGCATCCTTTGGAGCAACTCTCCGTGGTCGCTCCCGGAAGGGAGTAGAATCGGTCAATCGGAAAGTGTGTTGAGCACTTTTAGCACAACCTACATCCATATCATCCATGGAGAACACTTCCGATAATTCAGACAACTTCTGTGTCAGTCGCTGATTCCAGGCCTCTGGTAAATGTGGATCACTCAAGTCAAGATTGAGATTAGGGATTGCATCTCGGATTTGAATCCTGCACACTTCAGCGTATGGATTTACTCCAAGCACAGGGTAGCAGTGGGCCACATTCTGGTATGGTCCAATTACAATCGGATGCGGTGAACAGTTCCTCACTGTCACACAGGTAGATAACTCCACTTTATTTCTCCAGTCCTTTCTCTCTGGGATCACCATCCAGCCATTCTGGTTAATCATTTCTTCAGGGGTTTCCATAAGGACATAACTCCCCCCTTCAAGCAAATCGGGAGCAATGCTGGAGGCTACTCTCAGAACTCTCTCCCCGCCGGCAGGAACTTCCACGATTCTCTCACCGATATGATATACCATTCCATGTCGATAGCCAGTAGACAGGGCATCACAGAGTTCTCTAAGATCAGAAGATATATTCACCGGCTGAGCTGCAGGGTTCCAATCTCTTCCAAGAAACTTCTGAAAAGCATAATGCACTGCGGGACAATTAGTGCCAAGTATCACAGGAGCTGCACAAGAATCCCCTGTATCAGGACAGACAAGAGCCGTAATCTTCATGGGAGCGACACTCTGATCTTCTAATTCAGGGACAGCTATAACTACTTGTAGGCTGCCATCTACAGGATATGATCCTGAATTAAGCCCCCACAATTTCATTTGTCCTGTAGACTGAAGAGGTATATCCCTCAGATACTTTTGGTAGAACGATCGATAAATCAGGGTCACTTGAGATCCTGTATCAAACAGGGCAGGAGCGGCATGACCATTGACAGTGACTTTGACAACGGACCTGGAGCCCGCGATAGCGCCTCTGGTATTTACTCGGCCCGCCTTCCTTTGGTGTCTTTGATTCTGAATAGAGAAGACAGCACTGTGTCTCAATCCCTCACTGTCCTCCGTACACTGTCTGGCAGTATGGCCCGTCTGACCACATTTATAACAGGTTCTAGCATCCTTCCTCCATTGAGTGGCAGTGGGTGGAGTGGCGGACTGTCTAAGTTCTGACGGCTCCGCTGGTTTGTCCTTGTTTGAATTAGGAACAACATCTTCTTTAGAGATGCTTTTCGCTTTCTTAGGGGTACTAAAACTAATGTCAGCTTCTTGTTTCTTCACTAACTTCATTAAGTCAGGAAATGGAAGGACTCTATCAGATAGTAAGACCTTGAGTACTTGAGCAAGAGGATGATGAGGTTGTAACCCTCTCACCAACTGACTGGTTCTCATAGCGTCTACCTCTGAAGTAGATATAGCTGCGTGGTACACCAGACGTGAAAGAAGTAGCTGTAAACGGTTAATAAAAGTAGAGACATTTTCCCCTTCTTTTTGACGAACCATTCGGTAATCAGCAACCATCTGGGCAAGGTCATAGTATGGCTCAAAGTGATCAGACAGTACTTGTATATAGTCCAATGCACTCACTCCTTCATGAGAGTCTCTGTACAAGCGGATCAATTCTGCAGCAGGAGACCGCAAACTTTCACTGATACGCTGCCGCTTGCCTTCTTCAGAGCAAGACCATTCCTTCAGGCATTGGAGAGTATGTTCTTTCCATATCTCAAAGTTTTCCTCCCCTTGTGGTACTGGGACATTACCAGAGAATACTTATAGTTTCTTATAGTGAGTGGCCTGCAGGCCCTGAGCTAACATTTCAGTCAGCCTGACTAAAGTGCTAATAGCACTGTCACTAGAGGAACTGCTAGCGACGGCCATACTGGGGGGGTAACTGGCTGAGCGGGGTTCTTCCTTTACCTGAACCAGGGGAGGAACAGGAGGTCGGTAATCCCATGTAGTAGGTAGTGGGAGGTTCCCCTCTGAGCTATATCGCTTCTCCATATCAATGACTATTCCCACTTCTAAATCTCAGCAGTGCCTCCAAATGTAGCCCTATTTGGGGGGGGGGTATGAGTATTATCCCTCCCGCAACAGACTCTGGCGCTGACCTGTGTGTATAATGGGACCTGAAGCCTTCGCTGAAGGGAAGAGTGGGAACATATATGAAATATATCAGGGCCTCCACCCAGGATAGAGCCTCTGTATTACAGGGAGGATCTCTTCCTGGGACTTACCCATGAAGTACAGTTAGTAGCCTTAACAAGGATCACTGTACTAATCTCACAGTCTGAAGAATACATACAGATACCACATAAGGTTATAACAGTAGCTTTATAAGAATCAACAGGGTAATAATACATACATACAATATACTCAGAACACAGCAGTACTACAACAACCAGCAAGTCCTCAACCGTCTTAGGTTATATACCCGGGTATATATATAGATATATAGCAAGAGTCCAGTGCACAATACCTCCAGGCAACAGAAGAGATGCAGGGGCCCCTGTGGATGACTGTGGATCCTCGGATTCTTCCAGGAGATGACAGACAGCCGATCAGGAGATGATGATGATGATGGTGAGATTCTTCACAGGCAGCAAACAGGGCGACGGTGACGGCAGTAGATGCAGGCCTGACTACCCTAACACTGAGTCCTTAACCTGCCAGCTAAACTACTAGTGCCACCGGGCCTCTAACTAGCTAGTTGGCCTTCGGAAGCCTAACCTATCACTGCCCTGAACTACATATATATATGGATCCCTAACTACGGTTACTAGGTAGGTCCTGTGAGTATATAGGGGGTAACACATACCTAACTATATACTGTGAAGTAAAGAGGAACAAGTGGCTCTTAGACTCCCCCAGACATAACATGTCTGTCTCAGCAGCTCTGCTCACATCTCTCCCCCCAGCAGCTCTGCCTCACATGTGTCTGACTCACTGTATTTACAAAACAAAACTTGCACTGAATGCCTGGGGTCTCTGAAGCCAAACTGCAGGGGCCAAGAAGCCTGATACATTATATACTAGTAGAAATGGCAGTTCCCTACACTATTCTTATATAAGTCATCTACCTCCACACTAGATTCTCTTCTATTCTTATATAACTCAATTACCACCACAGTGTGATCCTCTTCTTTTCTCATAAGACTCACTGACCAGCACACCACATCCCTTTCTATTCTTATATAGCTAATCGACCACCACACTAGATCCTCTTCTATTCTCATAAATCTCATCTACCACCATACTAGATCCCCTTCTATTCTTATATAACTCATCGACCACCACACCACATCTCCTTCTATTCCCATAAGACTCATCGACCACCACACCACATCTCCTTCTATTCTCATAAGACTCATTGACCAGCACACCAGATCTTCTCTATTCTCATAGGATTCTTCCTCCTTACTGATGTCACAGTTGTCTTGTAGGTTGTGTTCTGTATCCTGGGACTCACGTTACCTCCTCACTTTGAGGCTCTGCTATGATTCCTGCACTTCCTTGAGCATCTTACTTTTCCCCTTAGGGCAATGACTACTGGAAAGATTTTCTTACCGCAGCTTCAGAGACATGCAGACTTGGCAGGGAGTAATATTTGACTTCAGTCTTCTCACCTGCTTGTTGCTGATCTTCTTGCATCAGTGAGACATTGTGCACCAGTTACTTCACAGATGGCAGCGACGAAGTCTCAGGTAAGACATCTGCTTGTAAGTGTTGCGGGTCTCCATACCTATGACTGTATCTGCTCAGGTTAATTATTACTGGGGTCACACTATAGGCTTCAAGACCAGGGCTCAGGTGTCTGATGGTGAACATTACACCTACAGGGGAGCCATATACTGGGCAGGGTGCAAGGAGGACCATATGCTCCATACTCAGGACTACCATGTCTCAATAAATAGAGCCGGCTGCTCCAGTCCATCATGTCCAAGTAGAGCCTTTCACATAGGGCGGTCACATATCAGAAGGTAGCTGGGCTGCTCCAATTATGGTGCACTGTGACTACCTGTGATCATTATAGCTAAATATTCTCGATTACGGTGGCGGCCACTATGGCTTCTATGTTCGCTCCCTATGGCCCTAGTGTTCTCTGTCATCAGTATATTCACTATGATCACTGGTCTATATGGTCTGTATGATCACTATGGTCTCCGATATCCATGATCACTATGATCACTGGTCTGTATGATCACTATGATCACTGGTCTGTATGATCACTGGTCTGTATGATCACTATGGTCACTGGTCTGTATGATCACTGTGGTCACTGGTCTGTATGATCACTGTGGTCACTGGTCTGTATGATCACTGTGGTCACTGGTCTGTATGATCACTATGTCACTGGTCTGTATGATCACTGGTCTGTATGATCACTATGATCACTGGCCTGTATGATCACTGTGATCACTGGTCTGTATGATCACTGTGGTCACTGGTCTGTATGATCACTGTGGTCACTGGTCTGTATGATCACTATGGTCACTGGTCTGTATGATCACTGTGGTCACTGGTCTGTATGATCACTATGTCACTGGTCTGTATGATCACTATGATCACTGGCCTGTATGATCACTGTGATCACTGGTCTGTATGATCACTATGGTCACTGGTCTGTATGATCACTGTGGTCACTGGTCTGTATGATCACTATGGTCATTGGTCTGTATGGTCTGTATGATCACTATGATCACTGGTCTGTATGATCACTGGTCTGTATGATCACTATGGTCACTGGTCTGTATGATCACTGTGGTCACTGGTCTGTATGATCACTGTGGTCACTGGTCTGTATGATCACTGTGGTCACTGGTCTGTATGATCACTGTGGTCACTGGTCTGTATGATCACTATGGTCACTGGTCTGTATGATCACTGTGATCACTGGCCTGTATGATCACTGTGGTCACTGGTCTGTATGATCACTGTGGTCACTGGTCTGTATGATCACTATGGTCACTGGTCTGTATGATCACTATGGTCATTGGTCTGTATAATCACTATGGTCACTGGTCTGTATGATCACTGGTCTGTATGATCACTATGATCACTGGTCTGTATGATCACTGGTCTGTATGATCACTGTGGTCACTGGTCTGTATGATCACTATGATCACTGGTCTGTATGATCACTGTGGTCACTGGTCTGTATGATCACTGTGGTCACTGGTCTGTATGATCACTGTGGTCACTGGTCTGTATGATCACTATGTCACTGGTCTGTATGATCACTGGTCTGTATGATCACTATGATCACTGGCCTGTATGATCACTGTGGTCACTGGTCTGTATGATCACTGTGGTCACTGGTCTGTATGATCACTATGGTCATTGGTCTGTATGATCACTATGATCACTGGTCTGTATGATCACTGTGGTCACTGGTCTGTATGATCACTGTGGTCACTGGTCTGTATGATCACTGTGGTCACTGGTCTGTATGATCACTATGTCACTGGTCTGTATGATCACTGGTCTGTATGATCACTATGATCACTGGCCTGTATGATCACTGTGGTCACTGGTCTGTATGATCACCGTGGTCACTAGTCTGTATGATCACTATGTCACTGGTCTGTATGATCACTGGTCTGTATGATCACTATGATCACTGGCCTGTATGATCACTGTGGTCACTGGTCTGTATGATCACTGTGGTCACTGGTCTGTATGATCACTGTGGTCACTGGTCTGTATGATCACTATGGTCACTGGTCTGTATGATCACTGTGGTCACTGGTCTGTATGATCACTATGTCACTGGTCTGTATGATCACTGGTCTGTATGATCACTATGATCACTGGCCTGTATGATCACTGTGGTCACTGGTCTGTATGATCACTGTGGTCACTGGTCTGTATGATCACTGTGATCACTGGTCTGTATGATCACTGTGGTCACTGGTCTGTATGATCACTATGGTCACTGGTCTGTATGGTCTGTATGATCACTGTGGTCACTGGTCTGTATGATCACTGGTCTGTATGATCACTATGGTCACTGTTCTGTATGATCACTGGTCTGTATGATCACTGTGGTCACTGGTCTGTATGATCACTATGGTCACTGGTCTGTATGATCACTGTGGTCACTGGTCTGTATGATCACTGTGGTCACTGGTCTGTATGATCACTGGCCTGTATGATCACTGTGGTCACTGGTCTGTATGATCACTGTGGTCACTGGTCTGTATGATCACTGTGGTCACTGGTCTGTATGATCACTGTGGTCACTGGTCTGTATGATCACTATGTCACTGGTCTGTATGATCACTGGTCTGTATGATCACTATGATCACTGGCCTGTATGATCACTGTGGTCACTGGTCTGTATGATCACTGTGGTCACTGGTCTGTATGATCACTATGATCACTGGTCTGTATGATCACTATGGTCACTGGTCTGTATGATCACTGTGGTCACTGGTCTGTATGATCACTGGTCTGTATGATCACTGTGGTCACTGGTCTGTATGATCACTATGGTCACTGGTCTGTATGATCACTGTGGTCACTGGTCTGTATGATCACTGTGGTCACTGGTCTGTATGATCACTATGATCACTGGTCTGTATGATCACTATGGTCACTGGTCTGTATGATCACTGTGGTCACTGGTCTGTATGATCACTGTGGTCACTGGTCTGTATGATCACTGTGGTCACTGGTCTGTATGATCACTGTGGTCACTGGTCTGTATGATCACTATGGTCACTGGTCTGTATGATCACTGTGATCACTGGCCTGTATGATCACTGTGGTCACTGGTCTGTATGATCACTGTGGTCACTGGTCTGTATGATCACTATGGTCACTGGTCTGTATGATCACTATGGTCATTGGTCTGTATAATCACTATGGTCACTGGTCTGTATGATCACTGGTCTGTATGATCACTATGATCACTGGTCTGTATGATCACTGGTCTGTATGATCACTGTGGTCACTGGTCTGTATGATCACTGTGGTCAATGGTCTATATGATCACTATGATCACTGGTCTGTATGATCACTGTGGTCACTGGTCTGTATGATCACTGTGGTCACTGGTCTGTATGATCACTGTGGTCACTGGTCTGTATGATCACTATGTCACTGGTCTGTATGATCACTGGTCTGTATGATCACTATGATCACTGGCCTGTATGATAACTGTGGTCACTGGTCTGTATGATCACTGTGGTCACTGGTCTGTATGATCACTGGTCTGTATGATCACTATGGTCATTGGTCTGTATAATCACTATGGTCACTGGTCTGTATGATCACTGGTCTGTATGATCACTATGATCACTGGTCTGTATGATAACTGTGGTCACTGGTCTGTATGATCACTATGTCACTGGTCTGTATGATCACTGTGGTCACTGGTCTGTATGATAACTGTGGTCACTGGTCTGTATGATCACTGTGGTCACTGGTCTGTATGATCACTGTGGTCACTGGTCTGTATGATCACTATGTCACTGGTCTGTATGATCACTGGTCTGTATGATCACTATGAGCACTGGCCTGTATGATCACTGTGGTCACTGGTCTGTATGATCACTGTGGTCACTGGTCTGTATGATCACTATGGTCATTGGTCTGTATAATCACTATGGTCACTGGTCTGTATGATCACTGGTCTGTATGATCACTATGATCACTGGTCTGTATGATCACTGTGGTCACTGGTCTGTATGATCACTATGATCACTGGTCTGTATGATCACTGTGGTCACTGGTCTGTATGATCACTATGGTCACTGGTCTGTATGATCACTGTGGTCACTGGTCTGTATGGTCTGTATGATCACTATGGTCACTGGTCTGTATGATCACTATGGTCACTGGTCTGTATGATCACTATGTCACTGGTCTGTATGATCTGTATGATCACTGGTTTGTATGATCACTGTGGTCACTGGTCTGTATGATCACTGTGGTCACTGGCGATCACTGTGGTCACTGGTCTGTATGATCACTGTGGTCACTGGTCTGTATGATCACTATGTCACTGGTCTGTATGATCACTGTGTTCACTGGTCTGTATGATCACTATGTCACTGGCCTGTATGATCACTATGATCACTGGTCTGTATGATCACTATGATCACTGGACTGTATGATCACTGTGGTCACTGGTCTGTATGATCACTATGGTCACTTGGCTGTATGATCACTATGGTCATTGGTCTGTATAATCACTATGGTCACTGGTCTGTATGATCACTGGTCTGTATGATCACTATGATCACTGTTCTGTATGATCACTGGTCTGTATGATCACTGTGGTCACTGGTCTGTATGATCACTGTGGTCACTGGTCTGTATGATCACTATGATCACTGGTCTGTATGATCACTGTGGTCACTGGTCTGTATGATCACTGTGGTCACTGGTCTGTATGATCATTATGATCACTGGTCTGTATGATCACTGTGGTCACTGGTCTGTATGATCACTATGGTCACTGGTCTGTATGATCACTGTGGTCACTGGTCTGTATGATCACTGTGGTCACTGGTCTGTATGATCACTGTGGTCACTGGTCTGTATGATCACTATGTCACTGGTCTGTATGATCACTGGTCTGTATGATCACTATGATCACTGGCCTGTATGATCACTGTGGTCACTGGTCTGTATGATCACTGTGGTCACTGGTCTGTATGATCACTATGGTCACTAGTCTGTATGATCACTATGGTCATTGGTCTGTATAATCACTATGGTCACTGGTCTGTATGATCACTGATCTGTATGATCACTATGATCACTGGTCTGTATGATCACTGTGGTCACTGGTCTGTATGATCACTATGATCACTGGTCTGTATGATCACTATGGTCACTGGCCTGTATGATCACTATGGTCACTGGTCTGTATGGTCTGATGATCACTGTGGTCACTGGTCTGTATGATATGTATGATCACTGGTCTGTATGATCACTATGTCACTGGTCTGTATGATCACTGTGGTCACTGGTCTGTATGATCACTGTTGTCATTGGTCTGTATGATCACTATGGTCACTGGTCTGTATGATCACTATGGTCACTTGTCTGTATGATCACTATGTCACTGGTCTGTATGATCTGTATGATCACTGGTTTGTATGATCACTGTGGTCACTGGTCTGTATGATCACTGTGGTCACTGGTCTGTATGATCACTGTGGTCACTGGTCTGTATGATCACTATGTCACTGGTCTGTATGATCACTGGTCTGTATGATCACTATGATCACTGGCCTGTATGATCACTGTGGTCACTGGTATGTATGATCACTATGGTCACTGGTCTGTATAATCACTATGGTCACTGGTCTGTATGATCACTGGTCTGTATGATCACTGTGGTCACTGGTCTGTATGATCACTGTGGTCACTGGTCTGTATGATCACTGTGGTCACTGGTCTGTATGATCATTATGATCACTGGTCTGTATGATCACTGTGGTCTCTGGTCTGTATGATCACTATGGTCACTGGTCTGTATGATCACTATGGTCACTGGCCTGTATGATCACTATGGTCACTGGCTGTATGGTCTGTATGGTCACTGGTCTGTATGGTCTGTATTATCACTGTGGTCACTGGTCTGTATGATCACTATGGTCACTGGTCTGTATGATCACTATGATCACTGGTCTGTATGATCACTATGGTCACTGGTCTGTATGATATGTATGATCACTGGTGCGGTGACCAGATGGAAGGTAACGCTGCAGTTGGGATTGCGGGGTGCAAACAGCGCAGACTTGTCACGGTCTCTGGGCACGAGGGCGCAGCGCTGGTGCTGTCCCACGTTACCACCACTGGTACCGGTGATGAGGGGGCTGCACAAATGTTGGTGGTGATTGTTCCCCCGGGGCGCTTCCCCTATACTGTGCCGACTGGTGGTGTTTGGGGCGCCCTGATGTTGTCGGTGCAGAGTCAGACACAGAAACGGTTGTAAAGTTGAACTTTTACTTCCATGGGTGTGGAGGCACAAATGCTTAAACAGTTTCTTCAATACAAAACAACGGGGGACGCCTGGTGACACAGCAAAGTCCTGGGGTGCAGGGTAGACTTGATGAAAGGTGTTCCTAGCCCCTTATACTTCAGTGTTACAGCCCTAAGGTGCGTCTGGGCTCCTATTTGGCTCATAGGAGGATGCCCACCATGATACTAGTACATAATATTCCCCACTCACGTTATGTGGTCCTGATAGCTCAGAGTTTCGGGGTGCAATAGTCAGGGTGGCGGGATATTCCACAGGTCTGGCCTTGGCCCCTGGATCCTGTGATACTTGCTATGGAGCACGTGTTCCAGAATGTTCTCTCCACAGTCTCAGGCTGACAAGATAATGATGCCTGACTTCCTTCAGGGCGATGGCTAGGCAGACAGGGGACAGGATCTTCTGAATAGCTGGAGTATGTCAGCTCTCCAACCTTCCTGGGCCTGTCTAGGACTTGAGATTCCTACACTAAACTCACTGCTTTCTTCACAGGACATCACACTTATCTCCTCACCTCCTCCTCCTAACACTCCACACTTCTAACTCCTCACACGCAGGACCTTCCTGCAGGGGTGTTACCATGGGGACCCAGTGATCAGCTGACTCCTCCCCTTTTCCCAGGCGATGTCCTCCCATTGGACATTTGGTTACTATTCAATCCTATGGGAGGTGTAATGCATGTGTGAGGCTCACTAGGTGGCGCTGTGTTGTGTGAGACTCAGGACCCCCTGCTATGTCACACAGGCTATGAAGCAACAGGAAATAATACAATGCACAGAGATCACCCTCAGCCCAGCCATAGCCAGCTCTGGGATGCCACATACTCCCCCTCTTTCACTGAGCCGACCTCGGCGACGGGCTGGGGTGAAGGTGAGAAATGTAACATAACGTTAATAAATACGAATAAAGTGCAAATGTCACTAACAGTTTAGAAAAATATAATACTTAGAAACTTGAGGTAAGACCTCCCGGCATAGTCCTGGAATGTCCATGAGAAGTCTGAAGGGTAACGGAGAGATAATTAAACGTAGACTTATGGAACCTTTTGGCGGTACCATCAGACAGTCCATATAGAAACAACAGTAGTGCAAATGGGTCCAGAGGCTCTCTGGCACAAATTTCGTGAGTGTCCATTATCATGAGAGTCTCTGTGAGAAACAATAAACAGTCCTTTCTGTAAGGAAGAGTAGGCACTCTAGCACGAATGTCCATACCGCAATGGGGTAACAGAACTTCCTTGGCTCGGTGAGCCAGGCACTATGGCTTGGATTGTTGCATATAAATGTAAATACTATATTACATGGCAAGATATTATATATATACTGTATATACACACAGGAAAAACATTAATGTAATCAGTGCAGGAATAACATATATACAGAAGCAGAGACAGTTAACCTCTTTTACCCAAGGACAGCCATGGCATCACTATAGCGTGTTGGAGGTATGCCTTTTGTGGTACGCTCAGAACGCCTAAGTGGAACGAGATTTGAATCAGGAACAGAGTCACTGAAATCAATTAAATCATCTGTCGAAGGGTTCTCTTGCACTAGAGCAATTGGTGGATAACAGCTAAATGGTAGTAGTTTAGGCGCCCACATAAGCTCAGTTAACGTTGGGGGTCTCTCTTTCGCTTCAGAAGGTGACAAGATCTCTGTACTCGTTGTCTCAACTGGGGGCACCTCTGTGGGTAGTCCTTCTTTAAGGCACAGCTTCAGACGGTTTCGGTGTACTACTTGGGGCTGTCTCCCAGGTTTAGAGATCTCATACACGTCGGATTCAGGATATGGTATGGAGATGATACTGTATGGTTCTTTCTCCCAGAATGGATCCAATTTCCCATTCCGCTGGTTATTCCTTAACCATACACGGTCGCCAACTTTCAGGGGCGCTGCATGGGCGCGATGGTTGTAATCCTCCTGTTGTCTCCTACGAACCTCATCCATGCGCGTTTCAACTATCTCTTTAGCTTCCTCCATACGTCGGCGGTGTTCAACAACCCAGTCTGTTATGGGTAGTGGATTGATGGTGTCAGGGACCTTCACACCAAGGGTTAAGTCTGAAGGAAGTTGACCTTGTCTTCCAAACATTAGATAAAATGGTGCGTATCCCGTAGATGTTTGGGGTGTGTTGTTGTAAATATAGGCCAAGTCCTTGATACGCTCAGGCCACTCAACACCAGGTGTAACTGCGGCTGTTCTTAGCATGCCGATGATCACTTGATTTGCCTTCTCGCACATACCATTCCCTTGAGGGTGATACGCTGTGGTTCGCAACTTCTTGCAGTCTTGGAACTGACACAGCTCACGGAACAATTGGGATTCAAACGCCGATCCACGGTCGGTGAGGATATGCTCAGGACAACCGTAATGGCGGACAAACGATGCGTAGAAGGTCTCAGCCGTAGTTCTTGCTGTAAGATCTCTGACAGGCACGATGACAAGGAACTTGGAGTAATGATCCACCATCGCCAGAGCGTAGCTGTAGCCGGAACGTGTGGGACCCAACTTCACATGGTCCAGAGCAACAATTTCACACGGCTTTTGAGTCTTAATTGGATGTAGAGGGGCCTTCTGATCTCTTCGACCTTCCTTGATGATACTACAGGCGGGACACTCTCGGCACCAACTCTCAATGTCACTCCTCATCCCAACCCAATAGAAGCGACGACGGATGGTAGCTTCGGTCTTTTGTACCCCGAAGTGACCGGATCTGTCATGATACGCCTCAAGTATCATCTGTGCGTCTCTTCTTGGTACGAGGATCTGATGAAGCCTTTCACCTGTGACAGGATCAAGAGTGTTTCTATGTAGAAGGCCTCGTTGGACAAACAGGCGCTTCCTCTGTCGCCAAAGGCGTTTTAATTCCACGTCATGAAGACCTCTCTTTACACGGGTTGGTATTCTTCCTGTAAGCAGGAAATCTGACAATTCTCCTAAAACTCTGCTCTCTTCTTGGAACGTTTTCCACAGAGATGGCTCCTGGAGGGATTCGGCAGCTGTTTTCGTCAGAGATTCTCCTTCTAAAGGAACACCAATAGCAACCTGTTGGGCAAACTTGTTGTAGAATGGTGGCATCTCCACCTCTTCCCAGATGTCTTCTCGGGGGTGGTTCTTCTCCCACAGGCAACCTTGAGAGTGCATCAGCGTTAGCGTTGGACTTGCCACTGCGATACTTGACAGAGAACTTGTAATTCGCGAGTCTTGAGGCCCACCGTTGTTCAAGGGCTCCCAGTCGAGCAGTGTCCAGATGCGCCAACGGATTGTTATCTGTGTACACGGTAAAGGGTGTGGCAGCCAGGTAGTCTTTAAACTTCTCTGTCACGGCCCAGACAAGCGCCAGAAGTTCGAGTTTGAAAGAACTATAGTTCTGGTCGTTCTTCTCCGCACCTCTCAGACTCCTGCTGGCGTAGGCGATGACTCGCTCTTTGTTGTCCTGAACCTGGGACAACACTGCACCCAAACCTTGGTGACTTGCATCTGTGTACAAGCGGAATGGCTGACTGTAGTCGGGATAGGCTAGAATTGGTGGTTGCGTCAGAAGTGCTTTAAGCGCTTGAAAGGCTTCCTCTTGACGCGCTGTCCAGTCTACCGGAAGCTTTCGGTTGTAGTTTTCTCTGGGACAACCGCGCACCAACTCATTCAGAGGCTCGGCTACTTGGGCGAAGTGTGGTATGAAACGCCGGTAGTAACCTGCGAATCCAAGGAAGCTTCGGACTTCTTTGACGGTAGTTGGTCTTCGCCAGTTCTGGACTGCAGTGATCTTTTCAGGATCAGGTTGGACGCCTTGTGCGCTCACGACATGCCCAAGGTAGTGAACTTGGGGTTTCAACAGGTAGCACTTGGAGGGCTTCAACTTTAGGCCGTGCTGTATAAGTACCTTGAATACCTCGGACAGGTGACGAAGGTGTTCTTGGTATGTCCGGGAGAATACAATAACATCGTCCAGGTACAGTAGCACACTCTGGAAATTCTCATGGCCGAGGCACCTCTCCATAAGCCGTTGGAATGTGGCTGGGGCATTACATAGCCCAAATGGCATACTATTAAATTCAAAGAGTCCCATCGGGGTCGTAAACGCAGTCTTTTCACGATCTTCAGGCGCCATAGGGACTTGCCAGTATCCACTGGTTAAGTCCAGGGTCGAGAAACAGGTAGCTGATCCCAAAGCCGTTAGAGATTCCTCAATCCGCGGCAATGGGTATGCGTCTTTGTGCGTGACGTTGTTGAGTTTACGATAGTCCACACAAAATCGTAGGGTTCCGTCTTTCTTCTTGACAAGGACTAGCGGGGCTGCCCAGGGGCTGTTACTCTCCCGGATGACATCAGCATCTCGCATCTCTTGGATCAACTTTTTCACCGGTTGGTACATCGCTGGTGGTATTGGACGGTGACGCTCCTTGATTGGATGGTGGTCGCCAGTCAGAATGCGATGTTGTATGGTCGTGGTCTTACCAAAGTCCAATGGGTGTTTGCTGAATGCCTGTTGGTAACGCTTGGCCACATTGCGAACCCCATTGATGTGCTCTATAGGGGTATTGGCGTCTCCCACATTCAATTCATCCCACCAGGACTTCGTGGCTCCATTCTGAATGTTCTCAGCAGCTTGGGTGGAACGCTGTGTGGCGGTAGAATCACCAGAGAGAATGTCTTCTGGTGCTAACCGGTGTAGCAGGGCCACAGAGTGGAACTTGTGGAGGTTCACGGGAGCATCGCCCAAGTTGACTAAGCGGACAGGAACACGTCCATTGGAAACTGTGACAAGGCTGCGGGCAGCCATGACAAGTGGTTGGCCATCTACCTGTATGGGTTGTAGCAAGGCCTCGTAGTCCTGATTTTCTATGCCCGGACGGGCACGGCACCACACCATAGTTTCTGTTCCAGGCTGTAGGGTTACTGGACGGGTATCGTGGATCCGGACTCGACCAATTTGACCTTGTTTGTTGGCGAACTTGTGCTGGGCATTGAGTACACGAATGGCCCGCTGAATGGTCTGCTGGTCACTGGGAGAAGCTGTAAGGAGAGAGGCATGCAAGGCATCCAACACTTCTGCAAAGCAATGGCGTAAAACATTCATGCCTAATATTACAACTGCAAACCTATCATCCTCTACATCAGTGACAATTACACCCTGTCTAGGCAGTTTCAAGTCCCCAATCTGGATAGTGGGTTCCCAATAACCCTGCTGTGGTATGGGCTGTCCATTGCTGGCACACAGATTTATCCATGTGTCAGGTGTTCTATTCAACACACCTAAGTCCCAATGTTCAAGGAACACCTGCTTGCGCAGGGTTGTTACCTGAGATCCAGTGTCCACCAACGCTGTCAGAGGGACGCCGTTCACCCGGATTGTGATGTGTGGGCAGGCTGAGACGAAGCGTGACAATGGCACTGAAGATTCACCTGGGCCCTTCTTCTTTCCTCCCGAGGGGCGGCCCGCTGCCTCGGGGGTGGCCCGTTTAACTGAAAACACTGAGGCCTGGTGTGTCCATATCTATGGCAATAGGTACAGTATGGCCTCTCACTCTGCGGAGGTTTCACTGAAGACGGACGTCTGGGTGGCGACTCAGGTGAGATGTTGAGACTTCGCAAAGGATCACTGGATGATGAAGACGGCTGGGTCAGACGATCTAGACGGACGGTGATCTGTTCCATGGCACGGGTCAGATGATCCACTCGGGCCAGAAGGTCATCTCTGGAGTCTGCTGGTGTAGTCTGCGCAGTTTGGGCAGCAGGTGAGGTACCCAGAGGTAGTGGCAGGACAACTGGAGCAATGCTTGTTGAGGGTCCAGGTGAGGGAGCACAGATGACTGGGCTCGGCTGGGGCTGCTCCTGTCCCAAGACCTGGATGGCAAGGGCCTTGAAGTCAGCAAACGTGATGCTGGGATGTTGTGCAGCAAGCATTCGCAACTGACTCTGGAGCAATGTGGTACCCGCCCCTTCTATGAAGCGGTCAAGCAAGATTTTATCAGAGTCCACATTTTCACGTGGATCCACTTGCACCACAGCTCTGAACACCTCTTGGAGGGATAAAGCATAGTCCCGCAGGGTCTCACCAGGTAGTTGTCGTCTGGAAAAGAAGCGCATCTTTACCTCGGAGACAGATCGCACGTCAAAGTTCACCTGGAGTTTGTCCAGAATTTGCCCAGGGGTTCTTTTGTCAGAGGCAGGCCAGGATTTGACCTCCCTATCTGCAGCACCCTCAAGCTGGCCCAGCAGGATCTGTATCTGCTGTTCTGTATTCAGAGGATAGAACTGGAAGAGAGACAGCATCTTCTCACGAAAGTCCCTGAGGGTATGCGCCTCCCCTTTGTAGCGCGGCAGCCATGGTGCGCCAGGGTAAAATGGCATGGAGAATGGTAGGCTGCTCGCCATGGGCACTGCTGGATCACTAGAAACAGATGGCACAATGTCACTTTGCTCAGTCATGTTGTTTGCAGGTATGACTGGAATTAGGTCGCCGTCTCTTTAAGAAACTCAACTGCTTGCTGGCAGGGAATGGAGACTACAACTTGGAATGCTGTCCCTTTAAGAATGCTGTAGCTATTAACAGAGTCACTGTGATGCAGGCTGACGGTGTGCTCCCCCTCTTTAATGGTGGCACTCCCCACGGACACTGTACACGGAAAACACTCGCTGGGGCCGTGGGAGGACTGAAGACAAGGACAGGGAGGCACAGTACTCACTGACAGCAACTGCAGCATGGACCAGAGATCAGCGGTGCACAGCAGGGATGGTGATGCGGCACCGGAGAGTCAGAAATGGCGCTGGCACGTTCGCCTTTCACTTTCTTGTATGGGTGCGCTGGAGCATTGCGCTCAGCATTCTGGGCTCTCCTAAGATGGCGGCAGATGGGTCTCCTGGCCTCATGGGCAGTGCTAAAAATCTCCCGCACTTTTGCAAGGTACAGTTAACCCTTTGTGGGCGTTCTTACACAGCGATGTGGCGCAGCAAACAAGTCCTGGGCGTTTTAACTCTTCCAGGGCTGTAACACACTGAGAGGACAGTCTTTAGGGCTTACTTCAGGGGTACAGGGCTCCCCCTCTTTGTGGCAAGCACTCTCAGGGAATAAACTTGATCTTAGCAAAGTCCACAATAAAGACCGATGCTTTGGAGACAATTTGGCGCACTTTTCGTGGTGACTTTCTCAAAGTGGCACACACCCGTATCCTGTTCGTGACGCCAGTTTTTCTTGCGGTGACCAGATGGAAGGTAACGCTGCAGTTGGGATTGCGGGGTGCAAACAGCGCAGACTTGTCACGGTCTCTGGGCACGAGGGCGCAGCGCTGGTGCTGTCCCACGTTACCACCACTGGTACCGGTGATGAGGGGGCTGCACAAATGTTGGTGGTGATTGTTCCCCCGGGGCGCTTCCCCTATACTGTGCCGACTGGTGGTGTTTGGGGCGCCCTGATGTTGTCGGTGCAGAGTCAGACACAGAAACGGTTGTAAAGTTGAACTTTTACTTCCATGGGTGTGGAGGCACAAATGCTTAAACAGTTTCTTCAATACAAAACAACGGGGTACGCCTGGTGACACAGCAAAGTCCTGGGGTGCAGGGTAGACTTGATGAAAGGTGTTCCTAGCCCCTTATACTTCAGTGTTACAGCCCTAAGGTGCGTCTGGGCTCCTATTTGGCACATAGGAGGATGCCCACCATGATACTAGTACATAATATTCCCCACTCACGTTATGTGGTCCTGATAGCTCAGAGTTTCGGGGTGCAATAGTCAGGGTGGCAGGATATTCCACAGGTCTGGCCTTGGCCCCTGGATCCTGTGATACTGGCTATGGAGCACGTGTTCCAGAATGTTCTCTCCACAGTCTCAGGCTGACAAGATAATGATGCTTGACTTCCTTCAGGGCGATGGCTAGGCAGACAGGGGACAGGATCTTCTGAATAGCTGGAGTATGTCAGCTCTCCAACCTTCCTGGGCCTGTCTAGGACTTGAGATTCCTGCACTAAACTCACTGCTTTCTTCACAGGACATCACACTTATCTCCTCACCTCCTCCTCCTAACACTCCACACTTCTAACTCCTCACACGCAGGACCTTCCTGCAGGGGTGTTACCATGGGGACCCAGTGATCAGCTGACTCCTCCCCTTTTCCCAGGCGATGTCCTCCCATTGGACATTTGGTTACTATTCAATCCTATGGGAGGTGTAATGCATGTGTGAGGCTCACTAGGTGGCGCTGTGTTGTGTGAGACTCAGGACCCCCTGCTATGTCACACAGGCTATGAAGCAACAGGAAATAATACAATGCACAGAGATCACCCTCAGCCCAGCCATAGCCAGCTCTGGGATGCCACACTGGTCTGTATGATCACTATGATCACTGGTCTGTATGATCACTGGTCTGTATGATCACTATGTCACTGGTCTGTATGATCACTATGGTCACTGGTCTGTATGATCACTATGGTCACTGGTCTGTATGATCACTATGTCACTGGTCTGTATGATCACTATGGTCACTGGTCTGTATGATCACTATGGTCACTGGTCTGTATGATCACTGTGGTCACTGGTCTGTATGATCACTATGGTCACTGGCCTGTATGATCACTATGGTCACTGGTCTGTATGATCACTATGTCACTGGTCTGTATGATCTGTATGATCACTGGTTTGTATGATCACTGTGGTCACTGGTCTGTATGATCACTGTGGTCACTGGTCTGTATGATCACTGTGGTCACTGGTCTGTATGATCACTGTGGTCTCTGGTCTGTATGATCACTATGGTCACTGGTCTGTATGATCACTATGGTCACTGGTCTGTATGATCACTATGTCACTGGTCTGTATGATCTGTATGATCACTGGTTTGTATGATCACTGTGGTCACTGGTCTGTATGATCACTGTGGTCACTGGTCTGTATGATCACTGTAGTCACTGGTCTGTATGATCACTATGTCACTGGTCTGTATGATCACTGTGGTCACTGGTCTGTATGATCACTATGTCACTGGCCTGTATGATCACTATGATCACTGGTCTGTATGATCACTATGATCACTGGACTGTATGATCACTGTGGTCACTGGTCTGTATGATCACTGTGGTCACTGGTCTGTATGATCACTATGGTCACTTGGCTGTATGATCACTATGGTCATTGGTCTGTATAATCACTATGGTCACTGGTCTGTATGATCACTGGTCTGTATGATCACTATGATCACTGTTCTGTATGATCACTGGTCTGTATGATCACTGTGGTCACTGGTCTGTATGATCACTGTGGTCACTGGTCTGTATGATCACTATGATCACTGGTCTGTATGATCACTGTGGTCACTGGTCTGTATGATCACTGTGGTCACTGGTCTGTATGATCATTATGATCACTGGTCTGTATGATCACTGTGGTCACTGGTCTGTATGATCACTATGGTCACTGGTCTGTATGATCACTGTGGTCACTGGTCTGTATGATCACTGTGGTCACTGGTCTGTATGATCACTGTGGTCACTGGTCTGTATGATCACTATGTCACTGGTCTGTATGATCACTGGTCTGTATGATCACTATGATCACTGGCCTGTATGATCACTGTGGTCACTGGTCTGTATGATCACTGTGGTCACTGGTCTGTATGATCACTATGGTCACTGGTCTGTATGATCACTATGGTCATTGATCTGTATAATCACTATGGTCACTGGTCTGTATGATCACTGATCTGTATGATCACTATGATCACTGGTCTGTATGATCACTGTGGTCACTGGTCTGTATGATCACTATTATCACTGGTCTGTATGATCACTGTGGTCACTGGTCTGTATGATCACTATGGTCACTGGCCTGTATGATCACTATGGTCACTGGTCTGTATGGTCTGTATGATCACTGTGGTCACTGGTCTGTATGGTCTGTATGATCACTGTGGTCACTGGTCTGTATGATCACTATGGTCACTGGTCTGTATGATCACTATGATCACTGGTCTGTATGATCACTATGGTCACTGGTCTGTATGATATGTATGATCACTGGTCTGTATGATCACTATGTCACTGGTCTGTATGATCACTGTGGTCACTGGTCTGTATGATCACTGTGGTCATTGGTCTGTATGATCACTATGGTCACTGGTCTGTATGATCACTATGGTCACTTGTCTGTATGATCACTATGTCACTGGTCTGTATGATCGGTATGATCACTGGTTTGTATGATCACTGTGGTCACTGGTCTGTATGATCACTGTGGTCACTGGTCTGTATGATCACTGTGGTCACTGGTCTGTATGATCACTATGTCACTGGTCTGTATGATCACTGGTCTGTATGATCACTATGATCACTGGCCTGTATGATCACTGTGGTCACTGGTCTGTATGATCACTATGGTCACTGGTCTGTATAATCACTATGGTCACTGGTCTGTATGATCACTGGTCTGTATGATCACTGTGGTCTCTGGTCTGTATGATCACTGTGGTCACTGGTCTGTATGATCACTGTGGTCACTGGTCTGTATGATCATTATGATCACTGGTCTGTATGATCACTGTGGTCTCTGGTCTGTATGATCACTATGGTCACTGGTCTGTATGATCACTATGGTCACTGGCCTGTATGATCACTATGGTCACTGGCCTGTATGATCACTATGGTCACTGGCTGTATGGTCTGTATGATCACTGTGGTCACTGGTCTGTATGGTCTGTATGATCACTGTGGTCACTGGTCTGTATGATCACTATGGTCACTGGTCTGTATGATCACTATGATCACTGGTCTGTATGATCACTATGGTCACTGGTCTGTATGATATGTATGATCACTGGTCTGTATGATCACTATGTCACTGGTCTGTATGATCACTGTGGTCACTAGTCTGTATGATCACTATGGTCACTGGTCTGTATGATCACTGTGGTCACTGGTCTGTATGATCACTGTGGTCACTGGTCTGTATGATCACTATGATCACTGGTCTGTATGATCACTATGTCAATGGTCTGTATGATCACTATGGTCACTGGTCTGTATGATCACTATGGTCACTGGTCTGTATGATCACTATGTCACTGGTCTGTATGATCACTATGGTCACTGGTCTGTATGATCACTATGGTCACTGGTCTGTATGATCACTGTGGTCACTGGTCTGTATGATCACTATGGTCACTGGCCTGTATGATCACTATGGTCACTGGTCTGTATGATCACTGTCACTGGTCTGTATGATCTGTATGATCACTGGTTTGTATGATCACTGTGGTCACTGGTCTGTATGATCACTGTGGTCACTGGTCTGTATGATCTGTATGATCACTGGTTTGTATGATCACTGTGGTCACTGGTCTGTATGATCACTGTGGTCACTGGTCTGTATGATCACTGTGGTCACTGGTCTGTATGATCACTATGTCTCTGGTCTGTATGATCACTGGTCTGTATGATCACTATGATCACTGGCCTGTATGATCACTGTGGTCACTGGTCTGTATGATCACTGTGGTCACTGGTCTGTATGATCACTATGGTCACTGGTCTGTATAATCACTACGGTCACTGGTCTGTATGATCACTGGTCTGTATGATCACTGTGGTCACTGGTCTGTATGATCACTGTGGTCACTGGTCTGTATGATCACTGTGGTCACTGGTCTGTATGATCACTGTGGTCACTGGTCTGTATGATCACTGTGGTCACTGGTCTGTATGATCACTGTGGTCTCTAGTCTGTATGATCACTATGGTCACTGGTCTGTATGATCAATATGGTCACTGGCCTGTATGATCACTATGGTCACTGGCCTGTATGATCACTATGGTCACTGGTCTGTATGGTCTGTATGATCACTGTGGTCTCTGGTCTGTGTGGTCTGTATGATCACTGTGGTCACTGGTCTGTATGATCACTATGGTCACTGGTCTGTATGATCACTATGATCACTGGTCTGTATGATCACTATGGTCCCTGGTCTGTATGATATGTATGATCACTGGTCTGTATCATCACTATGTCACTGGTCTGTATGATCACTGTGGTCACTAGTCTGTATGATCACTATGGTCACTGGTCTGTATGATCACTGTGGTCACTGGTCTGTATGATCACTGTGGTCACTGGTCTGTATGATCACTATGATCACTGGTCTGTATGATCACTATGTCACTGGTCTGTATGATCACTATGGTCACTGGTCTGTATGATCACTGTGATCACTGGTCTGTATGATCACTATGATCACTGGTCTGTATGATCACTATGTCACTGATCTGTATGATCACTGGTCTGTATGATCACTATGTCACTGATCTGTATGATCACTACGGTCACTGGTCTGTATGATCACTATGGTCACTGGCCTGTATGATCACTGATCTGTATGATCACTATGATCACTGGTCTGTATGATCACTGTGGTCACTGGTCTGTATGATCACTATGATCACTGGTCTGTATGATCACTGTGGTCACTGGTCTGTATGATCACTATGGTCACTGGCCTGTATGATCACTATGGTCACTGGTCTGTATGGTCTGTATGATCACTGTGGTCACTGGTCTGTATGGTCTGTATGATCACTGTGGTCACTGGTCTGTATGATCACTATGGTCACTGGTCTGTATGATCACTATGATCACTGGTCTGTATGATCACTATGGTCACTGGTCTGTATGATATGTATGATCACTGGTCTGTATGATCACTATGTCACTGGTCTGTATGATCACTGTGGTCACTGGTCTGTATGATCACTGTGGTCATTGGTCTGTATGATCACTATGGTCACTGGTCTGTATGATCACTATGGTCACTTGTCTGTATGATCACTATGTCACTGGTCTGTATGATCGGTATGATCACTGGTTTGTATGATCACTGTGGTCACTGGTCTGTATGATCACTGTGGTCACTGGTCTGTATGATCACTGTGGTCACTGGTCTGTATGATCACTATGTCACTGGTCTGTATGATCACTGGTCTGTATGATCACTATGATCACTGGCCTGTATGATCACTGTGGTCACTGGTCTGTATGATCACTATGGTCACTGGTCTGTATAATCACTATGGTCACTGGTCTGTATGATCACTGGTCTGTATGATCACTGTGGTCTCTGGTCTGTATGATCACTGTGGTCACTGGTCTGTATGATCACTGTGGTCACTGGTCTGTATGATCATTATGATCACTGGTCTGTATGATCACTGTGGTCTCTGGTCTGTATGATCACTATGGTCACTGGTCTGTATGATCACTATGGTCACTGGCCTGTATGATCACTATGGTCACTGGCCTGTATGATCACTATGGTCACTGGCTGTATGGTCTGTATGATCACTGTGGTCACTGGTCTGTATGGTCTGTATGATCACTGTGGTCACTGGTCTGTATGATCACTATGGTCACTGGTCTGTATGATCACTATGATCACTGGTCTGTATGATCACTATGGTCACTGGTCTGTATGATATGTATGATCACTGGTCTGTATGATCACTATGTCACTGGTCTGTATGATCACTGTGGTCACTAGTCTGTATGATCACTATGGTCACTGGTCTGTATGATCACTGTGGTCACTGGTCTGTATGATCACTGTGGTCACTGGTCTGTATGATCACTATGATCACTGGTCTGTATGATCACTATGTCAATGGTCTGTATGATCACTATGGTCACTGGTCTGTATGATCACTATGGTCACTGGTCTGTATGATCACTATGTCACTGGTCTGTATGATCACTATGGTCACTGGTCTGTATGATCACTATGGTCACTGGTCTGTATGATCACTGGCATGGTCACTGGATCTGTATGATCACTATGGTCACTGGTCTGTATGATCACTATGACGTCACTGGTCTGTATGATCACTATGGTCACTGGTCTGTATGATCACTGTGGTCACTGGTCTGTATGGTCACGTGGTCTGTACTGATCTGTATGATCACTGTGGTCACTGGTCTGTATGAACTGGTCACTGTCTGTATGTCACTGGTCTGTATGATCACTGTGGTCACTGGTCTGTATGATCACTGTGGTCACTGGTCTGTATGATCACTGTTGGTCACTGGTCTGTATGATCACTATGGTCACTGGTCTGTATGATCACGGTCAGGTCTGGTCACTGGTCTGTATGATCACTGTGGTCACTGGTCTGTATGATCACGTGGTCACTGGTCTGTATGATCACTGTGGTCACTGGTCTGTATGATCACTGTGGTCACTGGCGTATGGTCTGTATGATCACTGTGGTCACTGGTCTGTATGATCACTGTGGTCACTGGTCTGTATGATCACTATGGTCACTGGTCTGTATGATCACTACTGGTCTGTCACTGGTCTGTATGATCACTGTGGTCACTGGTCTGTATGATCACTATGGTCACTGGTCTGTATGATCACTATGGTCACTGGTCTGTATGATCACTATGGTCACTGGTCTGTATGATCACCGGCGTATGGTCACTGGTCTGTATGATCACTATGGTCACTGGTCTGTATGATCACTATGGTCACTGGTCTGTATGATCACTATGGTCACTGGTCTGTATGATCACTATGGTCACTGGTCTGTATGATCACTATGGTCACTGGTCTGTATGATCACTATGGTCACTGGTCTGTATGATCACTGTGGTCACTGGTCTGTATGATCACTATGGTCACTGGTCTGTATGATCACTGTGGTCACTGGCGTCAGTATGATCACGTGGTCTGGCGTATGATCACTATGGTCACTGGTCTGTATGATCACTATGGTCACTGGTCTGTATGATCACTATGGTCAGCTGGTCTGTATGATCACTATGGTCACTGGTCTGTATGATCACTATGGTCACTGGTCTGTATGATCACTATGTCACTGGTCTGTATGATCACTATAGGTCACTGGTCTGTATGATCACTATGGTCACTGGTCTGTATGATCACTAGGTCACTGGTCTGTATGATCACTATGGTCACTGGTCTGTATGATCACTATGGTCACTGGTCTGTATGATCACTATGGTCACTGGTCTGTATGATCACTGTGGTCACGGATGATACGGGTCACTGGTCTGTATGATCACGTATGGTCACTGGTCTGTATGATCACTGTGGTCACTGGTCTGTATGATCACTATGGTCACTGGTCTGTATGATCACTATGGTCACTGGTCTGTATGATCACTATGGTCACTGGTCTGTATGATCACGGTGTATGATCACTGGTCTGTATGATCACTATGTCACTGGTCTGTATGATCACTATGGTCACTGGTCTGTATGATCACTATGGTCACTGGTCTGTATGATCACTATGGTCACTGGTCTGTATGATCACTGTGGTCACTGGTCTGTATGATCACTGTGGTCACTGGTCTGTATGATCACTATGGTCACTGGTCTGTATGATCACTAGTGGTCACTGGTCTGTATGATCACTATGGTCACTGGTCTGTATGATCACTATGGTCACTGGTCTGTATGATCACTATGGTCACTGGTCTGTATGATCACTATGGTCACTGGTCTGTATGATCACTATGGTCACTGGTCTGTATGATCACTATGGTCACTGGTCTGTATGATCACTATGGTCACTGGCTGTATGATCACTGTGGTCACTGGTCTGTATGATCACTATGGTCACTGGTCTGTATGATCACTATGGTCACTGGTCTGTATGATCACTATGGTCACTGGTCTGTATGATCACTGTGGTCACTGGTCTGTATGATCACTGTGGTCACTGGTCTGTATGATCACTGTGGTCACTGGTCTGTATGATTCACTGGTCTGTATGATCACTATGGTCACTGGTCTGTATGATCACTATGGTCACTGGTCTGTATGATCACTATGGTCACTGGTCTGTATGATCACTGTGGTCACTGGTCTGTATGATCACTATGGTCACTGGTCTGTATGATCACTATGGTCACTGGTCTGTATGATCACTATGGTCACTGGTCTGTATGATCACTGCTGGTCACTGGTCTGTATGATCACTATGGTCACTGGTCTGTATGATCACACGTGGTCACTGGTCTGTATGATCACTGTGGTCACTGGTCTGTATGGTCTGTATGATCACTGTGGTCACTGGTCTGTATGATCACTATGGTCACTGGTCTGTATGATCACTATGGTCACTGGTCTGTATGATCACTATGGTCACTGGTCTGTATGATCACTATGGTCACTGGTCTGTATGATCACTGTACTGTCACTGGTCTGTATGATCACTGTATGGTCACGGTGGTCTGTATGATCACTGTGGTCACTGGTCTGTATGATCACTATGGTCACTGGTCTGTATGATCACTATGGTCACTGGTCTGTATGATCACTATGGTCACTGGTCTGTATGATCACTATGGTCACTGGTCTGTATGATCACTGGTCTGTATGGTCACTGGTCTGTATGATCACTGTAGGTCACTGGTCTGTATGATCACTATGGTCACTGGTCTGTATGATCACTATGGTCACTGGTCTGTATGATCACTATGGTCACTGGTCTGTTCATGACTATGATCACTGGTCTGTATGATCACTATGGTCACTGGTCTGTATGATCACTATGGTCACTGGTCTGTATGATCACTATGGTCACTGGTCTGTATGATCACTATGGTCACTGGTCTGTATGATCACTATGGTCACTGGTCTGTATGATCACTATGGTCACTGGTCTGTATGATCACTATGGTCACTGGTCTGTATGATCACTATGGTCACTGGTCTGTATGATGGTCACTGGTCTGTATGATCACTATGGTCACTGGTCTGTATGATCACTATGGTCACTGGTCTGTATGATCACTATGATCACTGGTCTGTATGATCACTATGGTCACTGGTCTGTATGATCACTATGGTCACTGGTCTGTATGATCACTATGGTCACTGGTCTGTATGATCACTATGGTCACTGGTCTGTATGAAGTCACTGGTCTGTATGATCACTATGGTCACTGGTCTGTATGATCACTATGGTCACTGGTCTGTATGATCACTATGGTCACTGGTCTGTATGATCACTATGGTCACTGGTCTGTATGATCACTATGGTCACTGGTCTGTATGATCACTATGGTCACTGGTCTGTATGATCACTATGGTCACTGGTCTGTATGATCACTATGGTCACTGGTCTGTATGATCACTATGGTCACTGGTCTGTATGATCACTATGATACTGGTCACTGGTCTGTATGATCACTATGGTCACTGGTCTGTATGATCACTATGGTCACTGGTCTGTATGATCACTATGGTCACTGGTCTGTATGATCACTATGGTCACTGGTCTGTATGATTCACTGGTCTGTATGATCACTATGGTCACTGGTCTGTATGATCACTATGGTCACTGGTCTGTATGATCACTATGGTCACTGGTCTGTATGATCACTATGGTCACTGGTCTGTATGATCACTATGGTCACGGCTGTATGATCACTATGTATGATCTGTATGTCACTGGTCTGTATGATCACTGTGGTCACTGGTCTGTATGATCACTATGGTCACTGGTCTGTATGATCACTATGGTCACTGGTCTGTATGATCACTGTGGTCACTGGTCTGTATGATCACTATGGTCACTGGTCTGTATGATCACTGGTCTGTATGATCACTATGGTCACTGGTCTGTATGATCACTGGAGTCACTGGTCTGTATGATCACTATGGTCACTGGTCTGTATGATCACTGTGGTCACTGGTCTGTATGATCACTATGGTCACTGGTCTGTATGATCACTATGTCACTGGTCTGTATGATCACTATGGTCACTGGTCTGTATGATCACTGGTCTGTATGATCACTATGGTCACTGGTCTGTATGATCACTATGGTCACTGGTCTGTATGATCACTATGATCACTGGTCTGTATGATCACTATGGTCACTGGTCTGTATGATCACTATGGTCACTGGTCTGTATGATCACTATGGTCACTGGTCTGTATGATCACTATGGTCACTGGTCTGTATGATCACTATGGTCACTGGTCTGTATGATCACTATGGTCACTGGTCTGTATGATCACTATGGTCACTGGTCTGTATGATCACTATGGTCACTGGTCTGTATGACTCACTGGTCTGTATGAATATGGTCACTGGTCTGTATGATCACTATGGTCACTGGTCTGTATGATCACTATGGTCACTGGTCTGTATGATCACTATGGTCACTGGTCTGTATGATCACTACTGGTCACTGGTCTGTATGATACTACTGGTCACTGGTCTGTATGACTTTCACTGGTCTGTATGATCACTATGGTCACTGGTCTGTATGATCACATACTGGTCTGTATGATCACATGTACTGTCTGTATGATCACTATGGTCACTGGTCTGTATGATCACTATGGTCACTGGTCTGTATGATCACTATGTCACTGGTCTGTATGATCACTATGGTCACTGGTCTGTATGATCACTATGGTCACTGGTCTGTATGATCACTGGTCTGTATGATCACTATGGTCACTGGTGTCTGTATGATCACTATGGTCACTGGTCTGTATGATCACTATGGTCACTGGTCTGTATGATCACTATGGTCACTGGTCTGTATGATCACTATGGTCACTGGTCTGTATGATCACTATGGTCACTGGTCTGTATGATCACTATGGTCACTGGTCTGTATGATCACTATGGTCACTGGTCTGTATGATCACTATGGTCACTGGTCTGTATGATCACTATGGTCACTGGTCTGTATGATCACTATGGTCACTGGTCTGTATGATACTATGGTCACTGGTCTGTATGATCACTGTATGGTCACTGGTCTGTATGATCACTATGGTCACTGGTCTGTATGATCACTGTGGTCACTGGTCTGTATGATCACTATGGTCACTGGTCTGTATGATCACTATGTCACTGGTCTGTATGATCACTATGGTCACTGGTCTGTATGATCACTATGGTCACTGGTCTGTATGATCACTATGGTCACTGGTCTGTATGATACTATGGTCACTGGTCTGTATGATCACTATGGTCACTGGTCTGTATGATCACTATGGTCACTGGTCTGTATGATCACTATGGTCACTGGTCTGTATGATCACTATGGTCACTGGTCTGTATGATCACTATGGTCACTGGTCTGTATGATCACTATGGTCACTGGTCTGTATGATCACTGGTCTGTATGATCACTATGTCACTGGTCTGTGATATGATCACTATGGTCACTGGTCTGTATGATCACTATGGTCACTGGTCTGTATGATCACTATGGTCACTGGTCTGTATGATCACTATGGTCACTGGTCTGTATGATCACTATGGTCACTGGTCTGTATGATCACTATGGTCACTGGTCTGTATGATCACTATGGTCACTGGTCTGTATGATCACTATGATCACTGGTCTGTATGATCACTATGGTCACTGGTCTGTATGATCACTATGGTCACTGGTCTGTATGATCACTATGGTCACTGGTCTGTATGATCACTATGGTCACTGGTCTGTATGATCACTATGTCACTGGTCTGTATGATCACTATGGTCACTGGTCTGTATGATCACTATGGTCACTGGTCTGTATGATCACTATGGTCACTGGTCTGTATGATCACTATGGTCACTGGTCTGTATGATCACTATGGTCAGTGATCACTATGGTCACTGGTCTGTATGATCACTATGTCACTGGTCTGTATGATCACTATGGTCACTGGTCTGTATGATCACTATGGTCACTGGTCTGTATGATCACTATGTCACTGGTCTGTATGATCACTATGGTCACTGGTCTGTATGATCACTATGGTCACTGGTCTGTATGATCACTATGGTCTGTATGATCACTATGATCACTGGTCTGTATGATCACTATGGTCACTGGTCTGTATGATCACTATGTCACTGGTCTGTATGATCACTATGGTCACTGGTCTGTATGATCACTATGGTCACTGGTCTGTATGATCACTATGGTCACTGGTCTGTATGATCACTATGGTCACTGGTCTGTATGGTCACTGGTCTGTATGATCACTATGGTCACTGGTCTGTATGATCACTATGGTCACTGGTCTGTATGATCACTATGGTCACTGGTCTGTATGATCACTATGATCACTGGTCACTGTATGATCACTATGGTCACTGAGTCTGTATGATCACTATGATCACTATGGTCACTGGTCTGTATGATCACTATGGTCACTGGTCTGTATGATCACTATGATCACTGGTCTGTATGATCACTATGTCACTGGTCTGTATGATCACTATGGTCACTGGTTGACTGTATGATCACTATGGTCACTGGTCTGTATGATCACTATGGTCACTGGTCTGTATGATCACTATGGTCACTGGTCTGTATGATCACTATGTGTACACTGGTCTGTATGATCACTATGGTCACTGGTCTGTATGATCACTATGGTCACTGTCTGATGTCTGTATGATCACTATGGTCACTGGTCTGTATGATCACTATGATCACTGGTCTGTATGATCACTATGGTCACTGGTCTGTATGATCACTATGGTCACTGGTCTGTATGATCACTATGTCACTGGTCTGTATGATCACTATGGTCACTGGTCTGTATGATCACTATGATCACTGGTCTGTATGATCACTATGGTCACTGGTCTGTATGATCACTGTGGTCACTGGTCTGTATGATCACTATGGTCACTGGTCTGTATGATCACTATGGTCACTGGTCTGTATGATCACTATGTCACTGGTCTGTATGATCACTATGGTCACTGGTCTGTATGATCACTATGGTCACTGGTCTGTATGATCACTATGGTCACTGGTCTGTATGATCACTATGTCACTGGTCTGTATGATCACTATGGTCTGTATGATCACTATGGCTCACTGGTCTGTATGATCACTGTGGTCACTGGTCTGTATGATCACTATGGTCACTGGTCTGTATGATCACTATGCTCACTGGTCTGTATGATCACTATGTCACTGGTCTGTATGATCACTATGGTCACCGGTCTGTATGATCACTATGGTCACTGGTCTGTATGATCACTATGTCACTGGTCTGTATGATCACTATGGTCACCGGTCTGTATGATCGTTATGGTCACTGACTCACTGAGTCTGTATGATCACTATGGTCACATGGTCCCGGATGTATGATCACTATGGTCACTGGTCTGTATGATCACTATGGTCACTGGTCTGTATGATCACTATGGTCACTGGTCTGTATGATCACTATGGTCACTGGTCTGTATGATCACTATGTCACTGATCTGTATGATCACTATGGTCACTGGTCTGTATGATCACTATGGTCACTGGTCTGTATGATCACTATGTCACTGATCTGTATGATCACTATGGTCACTGGTCTGTATGATCACTATGGTCACTGGTCTGTATGATCACTATGGTCACTGGTCTGTATGATCACTATGGTCACTGGTCTGTATGATCACTATGGTCACTGGTCTGTATGATCACTATGTCACTGGTCTGTATGATCACTATGGTCACTGGTCTGTATGATCACTGTGATCACTGGTCTGTATGATCACTATGGTCACTGGTCTGTAAATTGTATGATCACTATGTCACTGACTGTATGATCACTATGGTCACTGGTCTGTATGATCACTATGGTCACTGGTCTGTATGACCATCACTGGTCTGTATGATCACTATGGTCACTGGTCTGTATGATCACTATGGTCACTGGTCTGTATGATCACTATGGTCACTGGTCTGTATGATCACTATGGTCACTGGTCTGTATGATCACTATGGTCACTGGTCTGTATGATCACTATGGTCACTGGTCTGTATGATCACTATGGTCACTGGTCTGTATGATCACTATGGTCACTGGTCTGTATGATCACGATCACTGTCACTGGTCTGTATGATCACTATGGTCACTGGTCTGTATGATCACTAGCCTGGTCTGTATGATCACTATGGTCACTGGTCTGTATGATCACTATGGTCACTGGTCTGTATGATCACTATGATCACTGGTCTGTATGATCACTATGGTCACTGGTTGTCTGTATGATCACGTCACTATGATCACTATGGTCACTGGTCTGTATGATCACTATGGTCACTGGTCTGATTATGATCACTATGGTCACTGGTCTGTATGATCACTATGGTCACTGGTCTGTATGACACAGGTCTGTATGATCACTAGGGTCACTGGCTGTATGATCACTATGGTCACTGGTCTGTATGATCACTATGGTCACTGGTCTGTATGATCACTATGGTCACTGGTCTGTATGATCACTATGGTCACTGGTCTGTATGATCACTATGGTCACTGGTCTGTATGATCACTATGGTCACTGGTCTGTATGATCACTATGATCACTGGTCTGTATGATCACTATGGTCACTGGTCTGTATGATCACTATGGTCACTGGTCTGTATGATCACTATGATCACTGGTCTGTATGATCACTATGGTCACCGGTCTGTATGATCACTATGGTCACTGGTCTGTATGATCACTATGGTCACTGGTCTGTATGATCACTATGGTCACTATGGTCACTGGTCTGTATGATCACTATGATCACTACTGTATGATCACTATGGTCACCGGTATGTATGATCACTATGGTCACTGTACTGACCACTATCCTGTATGTATGATCACTATGGTCACTGGTCTGTATGATCACTATGGTCACTGGTCTGTATGATCACTATGGTCACTGGTCTGTATGATCACTATGGTCACTGGTCTGTATGATCACTATGGTCACTGGTCTGTATGATCACTATGGTCACTGGTCTGTATGATCACTATGGTCACTGGTCTGTATGATCACTATGGTCACTGGTCTGTATGATCACTATGGTCACTGGTCTGTATGATCACTATGGTCACTGGTCTGTATGATCACTATGGTCACTGGTCTGTATGATCACTATGGTCACTGGTCTGTATGATCACTATGGTCACTGGTCTGTATGATCACTATGGTCACTGGTCTGTATGATCCTATTCACTGGTCACTGTATGATCACTATGGTCACTGGTCTGTATGATCACTATGGATCACTGGTCTGTATGATCACTATGGTCACTGGTCTGTATGATCACTGTGATGGTCACTGGTCTGTATGATCACATGGTCACTTGGTCCTGTATGATCACTATGGTCACTGGTCTGTATGATCACTATGGTCACTGGTCTGTATGATCACTATGGTCACTGGTCTGTATGATCACTGGTGATCACTGGTCTGTATGATCACTATGGTCACTGGTCTGTATGATCACTATGGTCACTGGTCTGTATGATCACTATGGTCACTGGTCTGTATGATCACTATGGTCACTGGTCTGTATGATCACTATGTCACTGGTCTGTATGATCACTATGGTCACTGGTCTGTATGATCACTGTGGTCACTGGTCTGTATGATCACTATGATCACTGGTCTGTATGATCACTATGGTCACTGGTCTGTATGATCACTATGGTCACTGGTCTGTATGATCACTATGGTCACTGGTCTGTATGATCACTATGGTCACTGGTCTGTAAGATCACTATGATCACTGGTCTGTATGATCACTATGGTCACTGGTCTGTATGATCACTATGGTCACTGGCCTGTATGATCACTGTGGTCACTGGTCTGTATGATCACTATGATCACTGGTCTGTATGATCACTATGGTCACCTTGGCCCCTGGATCCTGTGATACTTGCTATGGAGCACGTGTTCCAGAATGTTCTCTCCACAGTCTCAGGCTGACAAGATAATGATGCTTGACTTCCTTCAGGGCGATGGCTAGGCAGACAGGGGACAGGATCTTCTGAATAGCTGGAGTATGTCAGCTCTCCAACCTTCCTGGGCCTGTCTAGGACTTGAGATTCCTAGCCAGCTCTGGGATGCCACATACTCCCCCTCTTTCACTGAGCCGACCTCGGCGACGGGCTGGGGTGAAGGTGAGAAA